>JAYRCB010000703.1:7902-19811 GCA_036026315.1 Trachelus stipa
ATGAATCCGCGGAAATCCTTCGTTCTGATTGGTCGCACTTAAATGCTTCTCATTTAAAAACTATCGCGAATTTTGGCCAACGGTTTGCGGGAGGGTACTCAGGGCACCTCCAGGAATCGCCCACTTTCCGGTCCAAAAGTAATTCTGGGACACCCTGTATACACATAAGAAAGGATGGGAGGAATATAAAAGGTGAAGAAAACAAACGAAAAGGGAAAAGTTTGAAGTTAGGATGAGCGGACGGGAGGAGTGAAGAGAACCAAGTGATAATAAATGGGAGAAGGTTAGATACGTGGTAGTAGCAAATAGCTATACTGCGAGCAAAGGAGCTTGAGCATTACTACCGCATAAGGGGCAGCCACTGAAGGAGCCGTCCAATCAACAAGCAGACGCAAAAACAAAATGTCTTTCGGAACGTCACGCGGCGTGTGGAGATTAGTACGTTCAAGTAAACGGTCAAGGTCTAGTCTTTTCTACTTACGCATGTCATACATCTCTTAGAATGTCTTCGTATCTCACCTTAACGTATACCATAAAAAATAAAGTAAAAATTATATTCGGGGTATTATGCCGGGTGTTTCACCTAACTTGACCACCTTAAATATCTCGGTAATTATCGACGTCAAAAAAAATGTTCCAGACAAAAGTTGTACGGTGCGAAGAGAGTCATCAAATACGACCAATTTTTTTTTATTTCGGTGGAGACGCTGATGCACAGTGAAGGTCACCTCCACTTTTTTAAATGGTAAATGGCAAAACAACTTGAAAATGTATAGCAAGAATTTATTTACTGTCTCCAAAAATGAATGCAGGTTAATGGTGCACATTTTGAACAGCTTCTACAATAAAAATTTAACTTAAGACTATTTTTATGAAATTCAAATTCCTTCATTTACTGTCCCTGAACGAGTACTAAAGATGCTGACAAACATTTCTGGTATCGCTTCGATTTTTATCGATACTGATCTTGAATGACCTTGAACGACTCTGACCTCCAGATGTTTTTTATGCAGTTTGCGATCCTCTACAAGATGGTTGAAAAAAGTACCATACCATTTAAAAAAATAGAGGTGACCTTCACTGTGCATCAGCGCCTCCACCGAAATAAAAAAAATTGGTCGCACTTGATGACCCCCTTCGCACCGTACAACTTTTGTCGGGGACATTTTTTTGTGACGTCGATAATTACCCAGATATTTAAGGTACTCAAGTTAGGTAAAACACCTGGTATATGTCTGAGCATCGGGTTAACGGTATTGAAGCCGTATTATCATTCTTTTGTATTCTCTTTTTTTTCCTTTGAATAAAGTGGTAAGCATGGCAGGGAGCGGTCAAGGTGCCCGCTCCCCTCCCGCCGGGAGGGTGTCTTAGCGAGGCTAAGGGTTTTTGGAGTTAGTAAAAGTTTGGGATGCGATCTCGTTGGATCGACTGCGGTTGCTCCGTGCTACGCGTCATAAACGTAATAGTGTGTTTATTCCTCCACTACACCACACTCGCAAGTCACCGTTTTCTATTGAGCACTGAACATCACCCGTGAACGGGGCAGACGCATGGACGAGCCCATGGACGTCCGCACCACCTCATATACTCCGACATATATTATATACTCTTTTTTCATCGTATCTGTTTGTAATACCCTACACAGCGACGGCAGAAATGAGATAGTATTGTAATGACCTGAAGGGCTATGTTGTGAATGTCTAATTCCAATCTGAAGGTATAAGCAGGAGTATTCCTTGATAGATAAAGAAAACGTTTGAACAAGTCCAATTGTGCTCTTTCTAGAATCTTAATCTACCTTAGTTCCCAAATCCCACTCAGAAGATAACACTCAAACTAAGTCAATAGTATTCGAACCGTTCTTATTTGTGAATGTAAAGTGCGCAGGTCGGTGGCCACAAACGAATTATCGATTATGAAATTGAACAACGTTGACCTTTACCATTATTATTTTCTTCAAGAGTTTATACGGTATTATATAATAAAGTACCTTCGAGGCAAATTCGGGAGGCAAATTCTCCTAGGTTGCAAGTAACGCATTGAAATCATCGTTCGGAAATTTTTCTAAAATATCATTTAGAATGACTGTAATAAGTCCAAGTTATTGGATATTTTTTACGAAGGATTTTAATAATTTAAATAAAATGAACTGATTACAAAGTGCGATTGGCCAGACAGAACTTTTATAAACAACCACCGATTCGACACTTTTACAATTTCGCACTTGTATTTGTTTCTCACAACACTAACTAGCCTGCCACTTGTTCTACCAATAGATTTGTCCCTCGTTTGTCTCTAGACTGCTTATGCCTTGGGTAAGTAAAAGACTATCGTTAGCGGTTTTAGTTTTTTTGACTCAGAGCAGTTGATGCTGAAGGGAGGGTAGGATACTCTCCAGAGGCTGCCTCTTGGTCGGTGGTTTCCTTCAGTTTTCTTTCGAATTTTTCGGTTCCAATTTTCTTGCATTATTGCAGAATTGGTTGCGGCCTGTATGCTCATGCCGGAATTTTCCACCCACGTATGTTGAATGGCCTGTATTTCAGACGTTGGAATCGCTTCATTTATTTTATTTTCCGTCTCAATGAGCTTAGCTGTAAATTTTTCATCCACTTTTTTTAAGGGAGCATGCTCGCTCACGCACACTTTTTGCAATCTCATCTCTGCTTCTCCTTTTTAATTTTTTGTCTTGGAGCACGTTCTGCCTTTGTTTTCCTGGATTTTTGCTTCTATTATTTGCCTATTTAACGCTTAGCTGGTCGAGTTTTTGTAATAACATTGAGAAACTGCCTGACTGGTGCTGCAAATTTGTTTTTTTCTTACGAGTTTTGTCCTGTATCTGAGAGCGTTCGATCAGAGTTGTCAACACTCGGAATTCTCAGACGACCACTCTTCTTCGGAGAACGCTGGGTAAGCGAACTCTTTTTGAAGGTCGATTCGTTAAAGATTTTATCCATCAGGTCCTATTCCAAATTAGGCCTTTTTCTTTTTAAAATCTTCTTCAAGTTCTCCGCCGGCTCGCTTCTGTTTCTATTTAATAAGGCTTCGGCTTTTGTAGGACGCCCTACTCTCCTCTTTGACGGCGTAGCGGATGTCGATAACGTAGGCGAGAATACCTCTGCGCTCAAAGTGTCCACGCAGTAGTCTTGCTCCTTAGATAGCGCCTCGGCGGCGGGCAACGCTAGCACTGTTGGGTACACTGAGCCCTTGCCGGCACTAGTATGTGGATTTTGCAAATTAGACGATGTTTTAGGAATTTGCCCATCAACAGTAGCCTTAGTGTCAAAACCAGCAGCAATCGTAGACATTTTCACAGCCGGCTTTAACGTCAATCTCGGGATACTTTTAGAAAACTTACGGGATAGCCGTTATTTGCACACGCGGCTTTGATATTTATTGCTCCTTACGTACTATGATCGACCATGATAATAACAATTTCTTTGTGCTTGGAACCACGAATGAATCTCCTATGGCCTTCATCGGAAGCATGGTTTATGTGACCTTTGCGAAAACCACGAATTTTAATAGTGTCATATATTTCACTACGTCCTTCACACAAAAATTTGAATTTGGTGCACAAGGAATTCTTACATTCTGCACCAGCTCGGAACAGTAACTTATGTTCATTTTGATGATATTTATGTGTTCACGCCTGAAGCGTTTTGTTTTGTATTTTCGTGCGCGGTCACGTGTTGTCACGAGTCTATTGCCTTAAGTCCGTGGCGAGAGCGGTGTGAACCGTTTGGCGCGTTCTACGAGAGTTTCAGGGCCAATGTCCGGTGGCATTCACCAACTCTATTATCGAGGAGACCACCTCGTGTCTCTATTTTGAGTTCAAAAGTTGTATTTTTTTTCGGAGAAATAAATCGTCTGTTTAATTATAAAGAATAGTTTATTTGCAATTGCTCGCGAGCGATTCACCTATCTTCGCACACGAGAAGCTCGTGTAACTATTTAATTATTATTAAGTGTCCACTCAGCGAAGATGTGGTGACTTTTTGATCCTTCGAGCAGAATTGCTCGGGAAATATGCGGTAAAGTCTTTACATCGTGTGAAGCAATATTGAACATTACAAAATTTAACAGTGCACCAACGACGGTAATTAGTGAATTTCCATCAAAAACTCTGCTAACATCCGAAGATTATCAAGAACAATGAATAACGGAAATCAAGGACTACAAGTTCATCCAAATCATCAAGTCCAGGACAAATTAATAGAAGATATCTTGAAAATCAAGTGTAAAACTGGGATTGCGCGTTACTAGTTCCGTGCGGTTTCGTTAATTTGCTTGTGGTGCGTGAACGCTATCGCAATCGCCGACTCCGCTTTTTCTATACCGGAAGAGACATCGATACACATTTATTAAGTTCTTTTTTCATTTATCAAGTCTCCCGGGCGATTCCGAAAGAATCCAACTAGTGCAACTCTGAATAATGCGAATCATTACTAACTATTCATGTCACTCTAATGAACAATGATTCACAATTCTGCACTCCACAGAGAATACTAGAATCGCCGCAGAACTTTCTTTACTCCAAACAAAGGATTAAAGCGTTTTGTTTGTCGAGCATTAACGCACTGTCTGAGTTGCACAACAGCCCAGTGACTATTCACGTTAAACCTTACTAGTACGCTGTAAATGAAGTACGCGTGATATTTGAATCTCTAAACATAAATAGAAGATCTAGGTTCTGCGAACAAAATTTACGTCGATGCTACTCGGTGTCCGCGGTCAAGGTGACGTTTACAGGGAGTGGTGTCCAGATGCGCACAGACCACTTGCCTACGGAACCACACGCGCACGGACCGTTTGCCCACAACCCACTTGCCCACGGACCACTTGCGCACGAGTTGGAATCTTGGTCGACCCAGATGACCACGGCCCACTTGCGCACGGATCTCGTAACATGCACGGACCCAGATGCCCACGGCCCACTTGCGCACAGACTGGCATCTCCGTCGACCCAGATGCCCACGGACCCACTTGCCCACGGACCACATGCGCACAGATTGAAATCGAGTAACGGCCAGTTGCGCAAAAACCCAGTTGAACAGAAAAGCGAATTTCTGCCTACTGAACGATATTCCATCAGTAATTTAAGGATCTTTTAAGTTATTATATCTTTATCTGACGAAACCTTTTCAAACATTTAATGTTTTCTTCAGTCGGACTCGCTAGCTGCGTTCGCTCGCCGACGATATATTTATTCACTAACCTACCCACTCTCCGAGGTTTCAACATTCCACCATAATCTAACCTAACCTAACCTAACCTAACCTAATTTACTTTAATAGCCGATGCTATGCAAGTCGTCCGTGAGCATCTGGGTCGACGGAGATTTCAGTCTGTGCGCAAGTGGGTCCCTGGGCATCTGAGTCGACGGAGATTTTAGTTTGTGCGCAAGTGGGCCGTGGGCAAGTGAGTCCGTGGGCATCTGGGTCGACGAAGATTTCAACCTGTGCGCAAGTGGTCCGTGGGTAACTGGGTCCGTGGGCTAGTGGGCCGCGGGCAAACGGTTCGTGTGCATCTGGTTCCGTGGGCAAGTGGTTCGTGCGCATGTGGGTCCCTCCCTTTACGCCGTCAACGATTAGCTCGACTCGCTAATAATCAACGCGAATTAATCGCGGCCCACGTGATTAACTCGAAACACGTGTTCAATAAATTCGCGCCAACTAACGTAGCACTATTCAACTCGACACTCTCGTTGACGAATAATAAGATCAGTCGAAAACGATTCGACGATCACCAGCTTGAATGTAATGTTTTAAGCAACTAGAAAGTAGAAAATTAACGATTTCACCTCATAAAGTTATCATTGAATACTCGCTCACAGATTTCTTTCAATTTCAAGGTCACGTATGACAACAGATAATACCATCGACGTAAATAATCGACACTCTGTTCGATTAAACATACGTGGTACCCACGCAGCTGGAACCTCGTAGAATCGTAATATTAAAACGATCTTTAGCTACGGTACCCACGCAGTCGGGACCGTGCATTCTCCGAAGTAGAAAATCTTGAAAAGTTACGTTACGAATACAAGGCTGCTGTATCAACAATGACACGTTTGCTCATAAATTTGAAAAACCTCGGTAGGAACAATTTCACCGTGCCAAAGCTGCAATCCCGACTCGAAAACGTCAACAACACGTGAGAGCTCTGCCGGACACTTCATGTGAAGATTTTCCACGCGGCCAACGCAAGCCAACGGAAAACTCATGCCTATTTCAAGGCCGAAGAATACTCGTATCTCGACGCCGAGCAGATCTACTGGGAGGTTCACGATTATATTACTGAAGCTATGAACGTATGTAATCCTCCTGTAGGCAGATATGCATCTATCGCCGATAATAATATCGTTCATCACGGAACTCACAATAATTCAACACCGTTGCCTCACATAGAAATGCCGAATAACGGAAGCTACATTGAATGTGTATCATTCAGGGATTTGCTCGAGTTATAGTCATTAGTAACAACGTAATAGCACATGTGTAGAAGTTACATTACTTAAAAATAAGTGTCACGGGTGAGTCAAGTTCCCTCTTGAAGAATGTAACGATAACAGATGCGAACTTTCAAATTGCATGGAATACTTTAAAAAATCGATACGAAAACTCGCGATTCATCATCGATTCTCATTTAAAAAAATTATTCGACGTTAATTCAGTCGCTACTGAGAGTGTTCGCGATCTCAAACGTCTTCGGGAACGAATTCACGAGGCTGTAAGCGCCCTAGAAAATATGAAACGTCTGGTAGATACATAGGAAGGCATTCTCACATTTAAGCTCGATTCAGTATCTCGACGTGAATGGGAGATGAGAATCGGCGACAAAGTTAAGTATCCCACGTACAAAGAAATTCACGAGTTTCTTGAATATCGAATTCGCGCACTCGAGTCAATCACACCTTCGTTAACAACAACATCGAGCAAACAAACAAACTAAAAAGGTAAAAGGAACACAACTAAATCCCACTTATCTACTGTATCGAGATATTGCGATTGCGACAACGAGCATCCAATTTATAAGTGCGAGCATTTCAAGACCAAGACGGTTGAACAGCATCAAAAAATAGTCCGAGAGAACAATCTAAATTTTAATTGTCTATCTCCTGGTGATAAATCGCAACAGTGCTCAAGCAAGTGCACTTGTCATCACCTTGAAACAAAAGCATCATACACTACTTCCCAACCCCGAGAATCAAAAGAAAGGCAAAGCCGAAAATTTAATTTTCTTCCCTGGTACCGCTCTGAAGAATAAACCAGTTGAAACTTTAATGCCCAAGCCGCCAATCTCAATTGCTAATCAACAAGTTGTTGCCGCTACCCAAAACTATCACGCGCATGATCCACAAATAGTCCCTGCTACAATGATGCTTGCAATGGTTTGGGTGCTCTTCGCGTCATCCAAAGGCCGTAGTATTAGAGTGCGAGCATTACTTGATCAGGGATCACAAACACTACGTGCCCCTCGAATAAGAGTACGCGCTCCAGTATCCAGAATCAGAGGCTCCGACGCCGGCATTGGCCGAGCAATCGTCAACTTGACATTAAATTCATGTATTGGTCCCAGTAATCAAGTACAATGCAACGCAATCGTTTTCCATAAACTCACTTCCTACGTGCCTCAACGATCAAAATGTGTGACATCGTGGAAACATCTAACGGGCCTTGAAATGGCGGATCATGATCCAAGTAATAGCGAACTGATAGAACTAATCTTAGGAGCTGACCTTTATGCCAATATTCTACGCAAAGGGTTGAATCGGGGGCGATTAAGGTCACCAATCGCCCAAAACACAACTTTCGATTGGATCCTGTCTGGAACAAAATTAGACAATAACACGAGTTCCGGCACTAGCACATAAACAGCGCAACTCGCTGTAGATGATTCAAGTCTTCTCCAAGAGCTTCGACGCTTTTGGGAACTTGAGGAAATTCCGACTTGCTCGCCTCTAACAGAAGAAGAAGTCGTCTGTGAAGCGCATTCGCTGCGACGCACACGAGACTATCGGAAGGACATTATTGTGTTAAACTCCCTTTCATAGAATCAACCCCAATTCAAATCGGGGCTTCAAGACACATCGCTGAAAATTGGCTCAACAAATTAGAACGAAAATTTATCCGCTCTTCAGATCTGATCGAACCGTATTACGATTTCATGATGGAGTATAATCTTTTGAAACACATGCTACTCACCCAGCTCACCGCTCCTGAAATCATTCCACCTGTTTTCCTACCGCACCATCTGGTAATCAAGGATAGCAGCAATCGCATTTAACGCCTCGAGTAAAACCTCCAACGGCATGTCATTGAACGAACATCTAATGGTAGGACCAAAGCTTGAAGCTGGCTTGCCTGCAACCATACTTCGGTGGCGACAATATCGATTTGCCTTAACAGCCGACATTACCAAAATATACCGCCAGATCTTAATTGATCACGACGACTCACGATATCAACAAATTCTCTGGCAGCCGGCTCCCGAGTCCCCAATCCCATCGTTTAGACTCGTGACGGTAACCTACGAAACCGCAACCGCACCTTACTTAGCTATGTGCGTATTAAAACAGTTGGCTGATGATGAGGAACCAATGTTTACAAACGCGGCAACAATCATACGTGACAGTTTTTACGTGGATGACGTCTTGTTCGGAGCTTACGACGAGTCGATTGCCAACTCATTACGTCATGAACTGACGCAGCTTTTGGAACGCGGCGGGTTTTGTCTACGGAAATGGATGTCGAGTCATGCGACCCTTTTAGCTAGCATACTGTTACCCGATCAAGAATCGACGAAAATTCGTTCATTTTACGCGACAGAATCTATTAAAATTCTCAGCATAGGTTAATTTCCCGCATCCGATTCATTTTACGTCAATGCCACGACGCTACAATGCTTAAAAAAGACGAAACGTGCAGTCCTATCGGTCACAGCTCAATTGTTCGATCTTTTAGGATGGCTTTCGCCAGTCATAGTAACTGATAAAATTCTTATACAAGAATTGTGGATAGCTATCCTCGGTTGGGATGATAAATTAACACCGGAACTTTCATAAAAGTGCGATGATTATTGCGATCGTATTCCCGACTTGCAAGCAATTTTCATTCCTCAATGGAACGGTCTCAAATAAAACGGAACCACATGCGAAATTCAAGGGTTCGCTGATGCGTCAATGCGCGCGTACGCCGCCGTCGTTTATTTACGTTTCTTAACTACCGAAAACGAGTATAAAATCAGCCTTTTAGCCGCAAAATCCAAAGTCGCTCCTATAAAGACGATAAGTGTATCGCGGTTAGAGTTATGCGTTGCCGTGTTACTCACCAAACTCATTGACTTCGTGAAAACGGCAATGACGTTGTCCACGTGTCCCGTTATTTCCCAATCAGGATACCTTACATGAGGAATCAAAGGCATCACAGTTGCATGTCGTAGCCTCTCTACCTCTGAAATGGGAACTATACAACCGAATCTCATCGTGGAGTAAACTTCTTCGCGTCACCGCATATTGCATACGTTTTCAAAAAGCGCTGCCGTCGACGCTACGACACTAGTGATTTAACACTCTCCGGCGATGAGATTCACGCCTCACAAAAGTACTGGATCAAAAGTACTTAACTCGAAGCGTTTCAATTAGAAAAGCTTTAAAAGAAGGAAGCCCACTTCCTCGAAAATCGTCAATCCGAAATCTCAATCCGTTTATAAATGAGACTGACATTAGTAGTATAGCTGTGGGCATTCTGGATACAGATTCCTGTAACCGACATATACCGACATTCTAGAACCTTCGAAGGTGTGTGCTAAGTTGCCGTCGTGAGTTCTACGATTTCCGGAAGTGACGTCATCAAGACCCCTCGATTCTAAGAATTTTCTCTCGATTCCGGGCATTTTGCGTCATATTCCAGGATTTTTGCACTCGATTCCGGGAATTACACACCATCGAGAACCTTCTAGAACATTCTAGGAACTTCGATGGTTCATGTCCGTGCTAAGTCTCGGAGGATCGCTCCCAGAGCCAGCGGTCCTCTCGCGCGACGTTTTGAGGCAGCCCCTTGCCCCCCACCCCGGGAAGCTTTCCATAAGCTTCGATGGGACCCGTGCACGTTTCGAACAGCAGCCCTCAGTCCGTTTGACCTCGAACGTTATCTCGCGGAATTGCGATTCGGCAACACCGACGAGAAGATCCAAACAAAATACGGAATGAGATTAATCAATGACATTGAAAACAGCTTCTCAACGTTTCTACCAGCGACGATGTTGAAAGTTTTAAAAGACGATAACAATTTGTTTCAAAATATGGTGCGTGCTGTCGACGAAGATCGACTGTTCACGCGCTATCTCGGTTGGCAGTACAATCAGATTGAATTTCAATGTTTGTAATCGTGCTTTTAATACCACTATGTATGCGTGTTAAACAAATATACAACTTGTTCTTATGTCTTTATTTATAATCATAGAAAAAAATACATTCCGACAACCACTTCCTTAACAATTTCATATTTTCAGTTGAGAAATTAAAATGTGGAGC
Organism: Trachelus stipa; assembly: GCA_036026315.1. NCBI lineage: Eukaryota > Metazoa > Arthropoda > Insecta > Hymenoptera > Cephidae > Trachelus > Trachelus stipa. The sequence goes on from JAYRCB010000703.1 coordinate 18,437, forward strand.
ATGGTGATTCGTACATCGAATAAGCGAGTTTTTGCGCAATTTTTGCAACGAAGGGCATCCCAGATCTCCCAGATCCACGATGTGCTCGGATCGTCCGATGAATGCTCCCAACCAAATTTTCTTCTCCAATCCCTTTACATAGATCTTAGATGCATTTTGTAAGATGACTCGAACAATGTTTTTAGCTTGATTGTAAGCAACGTTCCCAGCATGCCAGGATATTCCATGAAAATTGTGCTCCAACCACAAATGTATACTTTTGTATTTAGCCGGTAGATGGCTCCATGGACAAGGTGATTGAAAGAGAAAAGTTGCAGGCTCGGAGAAATTGTTATCGGTTCCAATCACGGAGTTCCTTCAGGACGAACTCGTTCGAGGGTTTCTTGAAACCTTGTACGTCTACGATGAATTCCATTTTTTGATGAACTGTGCAGGGAGAGACGATTGCAACCTCTTTATACCAATTTTTTCACCCCACCACTGATCGGATTGTATTCGACTATACGATCGTGCAGGATCAGACAGAATGCCGATGTATCGGCAGGGAAATTGTCTTGCGCCTCGAATTCCACACGAACATCGACAGGTCCAAGTTTGAGGAACTCGTTTTGCTTGGAACAATCTATAACGATCAATGGAGCGTACTCGAAAAATTCGTTCTTCAGCAAAGGTTCGGGTTCCTTGCCATAGTACGTAGCTTAAAAGTTTGCATATATCTCGAACAGCACAGCAAACTGATTATGATTAATGTCAAGATTCAGATTTCCGTAAGGATAACATTGCGAATTCAAAAAGAGCTTAACGTCTCTGACGTTGCAGTGGTCAAAGTGACTAGCGTTCTTATTTTTCTTGTTCTTTCTGCTCGTCTGAAAACCCAGTATCACGTATCGTGGTTTCTCCAACTGAGTCGACGTCTTGACGGTCCACACGTGTTTCGAAGTGGTGGGGAGTAGAGGGTACTCGTACAGCTCTCAGTTACGAAAGCTTACGGAGATGGGTGCATCCCTCTCGATGAATCTCAGCAGCTGTATTCTTCGTCGATCCGACACCTTCACGACGGTATCAGCCATTCCACTTTTTGAATTACGATTTCGCATTCTTCCGGAGCAGTTTGCACTATTGCATTGACATCGCTATTTGCTCTCGTCAGAATCAATTCGTGTTTCGCGTTGACGACGATCTTGCGATAATCTTCGGCGAAACTCAGTATCAGACTCAGTGGAATGGATACGTCGAAGTAACCGTCAGCATTGGTCAATTTCTCCCGTTCTCTGACGTCGAGCCAACCGGCGTTCTCTATCAAGGATCGTTGACCGGGACTCAGGGAAGCATAACCCTTCATGAGACTCGTGAGACCGACGTTCTTGTTCCGGTC
>JAYRCB010000704.1:0-155353 GCA_036026315.1 Trachelus stipa
CGAACGTAGAACGTCAGCTCGAATAATCGTTAGATCCACCATAGACCATGAGACAACTATGGAGATACGCGACATTGACAAGAAAATAACCAGGCGTGTCCGTTCGACCTCTGACTACGGGTTTCTAGTGGGAGTTTAACGATTTAGGTTAGTTTTTAGCGCCCCGGGCGGTGCGCTAGACAATCCGCAATATAGGTCAATCGATAAATGCTTTCTTCCTCGTCGTGTGGAAGTGCTAAATCGTAACATCGACGTCGTAGATGCACGCCTTGATCACGGGGTGAATCCTTGTTTAGTTATCGTGGATGTAGTGTTTACGTTTTGCGTTGCCTTGTATAGCTGTATTTATCTTAGGTATATTTTTTTTTAGTTATGATTATTAGGAACAATGAAGTTTGGGTGTAATGGGGGTTTAATGTCCAGTGGAACTGGCACAGCGTCCCTTTTTATCGTTATTCCTTGAAGTACAACAATTTTCCCTTTTCTTCCTTTATCCTTTTTTAGGGAAAAACGTCTATAACGGTGGAGAATGATTGTGACGAGTTTGCTACAAGGTTTTTTTTCAGCTGGTATTATAGTAGATACACGTGTGCCTTCTGGGTTATGTATCGTACGGTGCGAAGAAAAGCACGTGGCTAACTTGTGTGCGATTCTTGTATATGATTCTCACTGCATAGTACAGTCTGGAAAAGGTACAGTCTGTAGATTCATTGTCCCTGTGGTGAGTAGTCACTGGTAGTCGGGAGTGTACCAGCAATCAGTATGACAATGCTATAGGTTGCGTGGATGAGGTTTCAGGCTGGGAATTGATAACTGGGTGTATGAAGGTCTATTGTCGAGGGCTTTTGTTTCTTTTAATAGTCGAAATTCTTCTGGGTGCTGCGTGGCCTGTTGTATCTGACGAGGGTAGCTTCGACCGGAGTTTTTGCGGCAGAGACGTATGTCGGACGGGTGGAGATCTAACTTATCGGCGCCGCGTTGTAACCACCATATGCGATTCTCTGCAAGGCGAAAATTTTCATTGAGATTATATACTTTTTTTTCTCTTGGCACACCGGATGTGACGTGTGCATTCTGCTCTGGACCCCGTTTTACACGGCTGTTCTAGGTCACGTTTCGAACGTTGCGTGACCTCGTGCGAACGCTATACAGTGACCAAATTCTTTAGCTGCCTGCTCCGCATGAGTAATTATTACGTGATCTATTAGAATAGTGTTGATGCGAGGGATGTTAGTCGGTTTCATGACGTTTGGGCTTTGATTTTATGTTCGTGATTTATTGCTTCTGTGACTAGGCTCTTTACCGGTTTGACGGTACACATTTAAATGTTCCCGTGTCCCTGAAGTAGCTGTTCAGCCTGCAGAAATACCGTGCAAATGTGTATTTACCCGGTCACTTTCTCCTGAGAATTTTTCTTAATGCTGCGTCTGGGTTTACTAGCTCCCTGGGAAAACGAGTTGTAAGACGGCCCTGTGACAGCTCTGGCCTCGCCCCCTTTAGTACCAATCAATGCGCTACTCTGACGACAGATGGCAGCACCATTGTGGTCCCTGCCCACATGTGCAAACATGGCTTCCAACGAGCCTTCTCGTTGAATATTTCTGCCGAGTTTTGCGTGAATTATCCTGACTTTTCGTAGAACGTGAACGATTACAAGGGGAATTAACGTTTAAAGGTGTTTTTCTGTCGCCTCTCTGGTGCGTGGAAATTCGTTACTCGGTGGTCACGCGAATCCAGCCATTGGCACACCTCTCGAAACACTGTGCAGGGCACGCGGAACGTTCGTTAATTTTCTTCAGTAATACATTACGCGTGCTTCCGGTGCCACGGATGTGAAGATAAACCTTCCTTCGATGCGTTACCGAATGATCGACTCGCTCCAATTCGTTTAAGTAACGAGATATTTGGTGGTGTGCTCCGGTGACGGCTCTCGGGCTCAAAATATTGTACGATGATCCATTAACGTCGTGATATGCTGCTATAATTGCCTTATGGAGTTTTCTGCCGGTTCGTTTAACGACGTTGCTAGGAACTTTTACTCGTCATTAGATGAAATTAAATTTACAAGTTGATTATCAGTTTGATATTTGTTACGTTTTTTTTTTTAGTTATATTACTTGCTCACTACACGTCCTTGCTGTTGATTGTGAATAATCTTTTCTTCATTCTAAATACTTTAGACCACGTCATCGCTTTAATTTTTCTCAATTTTTGGATTAGTAACGTGTAATTAGTGAGTTTAACGATTATTCTAATTGGTGTTTGTTCATTGTTCATCAAAGGATATCAAACATACGGTATAATCACTTCAGGAGCTTTGAATCATTGGTTCTCTTTCGGTCTGGGTATCAGAGCTTTCAAAATGTCGATATGCCTGGGCCATGCCGATGATGTTGTAAACTTTAAAGCTGATACAGCGTAAGCAGCTTTCTGTATGCAGTGCAGAATATGGCAAACACCGCTGAATCAAATATGATACCCACGTACACTTACGTGGGTCCATATATAGGTCAGTGTGAAAGCATCATTCTGAGATGTATATAAATTACATGGGACGGCATCTGTGAAATATATTTAAGTCACTTAAAATTATAGCAGCTGTTCCCTCCAATACAGACGTAGTTAAATACATCTATATTTCCTACTTATATTAGTTCTTGCAACAAACCTGCTTTCTCTTTTACCTATGTTAAGCAACCGTAAACGAATATTGTATTTTTGAAATTATTTATCCCATACACACATGTATATATATAGAGTTATTCAGTACAAACTCACCACGTGAACATGGTTCTACCATAGAAATCAAATGAACGGGCTAACTTCAGGTGGTGTGTTTCTACTGAATAACCGTGCATATCTAATTTTTAATAATTAGGCTGACCATAGTATAGCATTTCATTTGAGCTTAATTAAATTATCAGTGCACAATCTGCAATTTTAACAAGTCAAAATCAAAAATTCTTTACTAAGATAAATACACATAATAATTGTTGTTTGAAGCATAAAAAAACTTAATTTAAAGTCAAACGTTTTAAGGGTCTTATCATATATTGTTAAGATGTGATGTTAATATTTGCTATAAAAAGAAAAACACAAAAGTATATTTTTATGCGAACACATATCCCCATATCATACATAGTTGTAGACTTCTGTATTTGCCCTTATCCTAATACTTTTGTATATTTCTTTTCAGGATCAGACTTTCATGTTGGACAGAATTACGGGGGGCAGCCAGGTGGGCAGGTGGCCGGGGGTGGGGGTAGTGTAGGTGTTCCCGGAGGTCGAGGGCCACCTTCCCTTGGAGGTATACAATCCATAGGGCAATCTACTCCAGGCATACCTCCAGGAGGACCGGCGGGTGCACAGCAAGCCCCGCCACAAGCCCCGACTCCTGGCGTTCAGCCACAACAACCTCAGGGACCCGCACCTACCACTACACCACCTGTGCATACACCTTCGCCACAAGAAATGGGGAAACAGGCTCATTTACAGGCTCAACCTCCGTCTTTGCAGCAAGTTTACATGCCCAATCAGACAAGGCCAACTTCACAAGTGAGTTGATACCTCTGCGAGAGTTCAAAAATTAATTTCCCCTCGCACATAACTTCTTGATTGACAACAAACTGGTCACAGAGATGTGTTATCTTTCAAGTGCTATGTAAAACTGTTGTATATTTGTCATGCAGATTTTGCATGCATATGTCGCAGAAGAACAACCAAAGTTCCACTATCTGATCCATTTGAATAAAAAAATTATTGTAAAATATATAATGATAGTTTTGGAACAAGTCACTTACTTTAATCTTTCAGGGTTACTACCAACCTGGTCCAAGGCCACAGCAACCAAGAGGACTTAATCACAGAGGAGGTCAGGGTGGTGGGGCCCAGGTTGTCGGTATGCCAGGGGTAGGCGCTGGTGGAGCCCAGCCTACGGCCATGTATTCGCATCATGGTAGTATAGCGATGCAACCTGGTGCAATGTACCTCCAGGGGCAGGTTTCAAGCTTGCATACGGGACCACATCAGCAGGGCGTATACCCCATGAACAATCAAATGCCCATTCAGGTAGTAGTTAAGTACCGCTGGCTTTATATTTATTACCACCCATCCGACACCTTGCGATGCGAATCCTTCGTCTAACTGGTAACGAACGAGCATCATCATCGAGCCGTTACCAAGAACCTCACCTTAATAAATACAACAAAGTGTAACCCTTTTTCCTTACCGTAAGCTACTTGGTATGAAACTAATACACTTTATTACCTCATCGATGTCAATTAAGAAGCTTCTTACACTTAATTGGATAAAGTCACTACGCACTACAGAACAGTATAAAAGTATCTAAGTGTTCTCGCGATCATATATCAGTTTCACTATTGACTGAAAATGTGATAAGTATCCTCCTTCTCTTTCTAGTTCACTGGTCCACCTCAGAGGCATCAAGGGCATCAAAATCAATCCTTCTATCAGTCCTATCCGCCTGCACTCCTAGCGCAAAATATGTTTGGATTTACGCATGGTCCTGCACCGCAACATGGATGTGAGTAATGACTTCGATTAGGGGATCTTCTTCTATGTCCACGAAGGACAACAATACACTTATCTTACGTTCTACGTCGCAATTGGCGTTTCATCTTGGCGGTAATAAGTTAAACTCGTAATTTTCTTTTAGACTATTATCAGACGCCCAGCGCTCCAATAAATTTGGGCAGACCAGGAGCAGGTGCTGTTAGCGGGGGTGCGCAACATGTCGGAGGCCCGCTGGCCGGTGCCCAAGGAGCTACCGTAGTACCTCAAGGTACGATACCGCAACCTACGCAACAGCCCCAACCAATACCCCCGATGGCGATACCTCTTACTCAGACTGGTGAGTATGTAGTCAGTACGTAGTGATCTCGAGGAAGAAAAAGAAATAAGATTAAGATGTTTAAGTAGCTTGCTAATCGACAAAAATACTGTTACTAATATTCGTAACAAACATTACGTGTTTTCGAATAGATGCCGTGTCTATAGACAGCGCGATTCTTTGTGTATCCTACTCCTTCTCCCTATCGCAAGTGCTAATGTCATCTCGTGTCATATCTCTTCAGCAGAGTCTTATCTCCGTTCAACTGATAAATAGCTAGTGCTAGAGGAAACTAACTTGACTATACTCGTATCAATGTTTTTTGTGAATTAAACACTGGCAGAGCGTGCTGAATATTTTTACGAATTCGATTTTCTTTGAGGTTCTTCGTGTGGCTTCAACTGTGCTCGGAGTCCATCGTTATTCGTTGTGTCGAACTACTTGATGACTTTTCTTAATGAATTCGTGTCGTTAAGCCAACCTACTGCGGATTCAATATAGACACCTCCCATTAGGACTGGTTACAGTTATTTATTGGTCGTTTGACTATTACACGCACTTGTCATTTGTACGGTATTGGACAATGAGAGTGAATTTGATAAATGGGAGCGCGAGGGAAAATTAGCATCAGACCTTTCTTCTGTCTTGGAAATAATTAGGTAGCTCTTTGCTATTATGTTCTTTCGTTTAATCGCTCTAGGCGTACAGTTACGCGTCAAGTTTCGCCTTGCCATAATGGTCTGAGGTCTATGGTCTCCAAATCCTGTTTCAAAAGTGTCCATCTGTTCCGTCCAGGTATAAAGGTCCTAATGTTGGACCCTTCTTTAAAAAGGGCTTCGACAAATGAGATTTGGTCAGTACTAGCTAGCGAAGCATAGCGACAACGCGACGCGTCTCTCTTTGAATTTCAACTTAAATTTTTGTCATATTTCGTGCATCCGTTGTAAATAATGTTTGTTGTAAGTAACGTATACGGCTTGTACTACGACGAGAATGGTGAGTATTCGGTGTAGTTGGTGTATATATATATATTTTTTAAATCGACTTTTGTCTTAGCAATAGGAAGGAAAAGTTGTTCTTTTGATTTAATACTTTTTTATTGTATCTTTAAAGACGTGTATTCGGGACACAACGGTGGTGTAACGAACGTCACGAATAGTGTTCCGAAGTACCAGAAGCGGAGAAGAGAGAATGCTATTGACATTGTCGATCCTAAGACTGGCAAGAAAATTAACGAGGATGTCTCCGACAACGACACAGCCACGCAGAGTGGCGAATCTAGTAATCGCGAAACACCGCAACCACAGGTGAGTTGCTTTGGAATATTCTTTTTGGAGTAATTTTCTAAAGGAGTTTTAAAATGCTGTTTTTCTAACGAAATGCTCATGGAATAGTGTTTTGCGAAAAATATTGGTGCCTGGTTGTTACGGGATAATGAGCGTTGACCGTCTGGTAACTCTTTTAGCAAATTGCTTTAATTAATGTCTGTGCCCAAGAGTCCATGGCCTTTGGTTTATACATCTTTTGATATTCGTCGATATTACGCTGACAACGAAAAACCGTGTTCACGTAAGCCAGATCCAATTGCAATTTCGACGGTGTTCGGAATTTTTGTCTCTGACGAATTCAATAGGTAAATATTAAAAAAAATACAGCAGTACAGATGCTATTCGTTTCTTTTGAATCTTAAATGCAGTTCTCTGCTGGTATTCCAATAATTTACGTCTATTTAAAGCTTCTGCTTAATTCATGACCTCGTCGAACGAAGAGTAGATCCTTTGAAGTTGTCAGGTTGCTTAAAATTAATTGTACCGTTTTTGCTGACGTTAGGGTATTGTGCGACCTACGGCTCTGGGGCAACGGACGTGTATGGATCTTGAAACTCATTTTTTATGTTTCGTATCCCTGAGTATTCTGTATTTCTATTTGTACCGGTATAATTTGAAGTGTCGAGACAGTTTTTAGTTGCTGAACGCGTACGTCCGACACACAAGACTCCTCACCGTCTATCACGCAGATTTGGTGATTGTTTCAGAACTGTAGTGCAGAGGTGGTGGCCGAATTCGCGGCTCGTGTTGCCAAGGTTGCGGCTGAGGATACGAAATCCGGATCGCCGGTTCCAGCGAGCGTACCGGAAGCTACGGTAACAACCGCCGGTAGCATCAGCAGTAGTAACAGCAGCGCTAACGTCGTTACTAGCATAAGTGTTACAAACACTGGTGCCACGAGTACTGCCAGTTCACCCGCGTCCCAAAACGCGAGCCAAAGTCCTCAAAACTTGAAAGTCCAATCGAATCAGAATAATGACACTAATAGTAATCTGTGTAATATCAGTTCCCCAATGCCGACGCAGAGTATACCAAGCGTCACGACGCCGCTCAGTAGTCAATCGTTAGGTACTTCTAGTAACGCGCTCCCGGTCGAGGCGTATCCCGCGAAAACGGAGTCGAAACCGCTTCACTCCAACGTCAAAGAATTCCATCCGAGGAGCGAGACGAAACATGTCATCGTCCCCGAGGAATATAAAGCACCGACGCTCTTACCGAGCAAGGATAATGTACCTGCACAAACGGCCCCGTCGTCAGCGCAGAAAGTTACCGAAGTGGACATCAGTGCCATAACGGTAGACGCCACCTCGACGGGTGTTCCTCAAGCAACGGCAGTTCCGGCTAATTTGCCAATCCCGAACGTTGCCGAGGTCCCAAGTGTTCCTGTTGCTCCAGTTGCCGTTGGTGCAACCAGTGCCAGCACCGTTGTTCCTGTACGCGAGCCTTTCCCAAGTCTGGCGAGTAAGAATTCATCGAGTTCACCGCCACGTAGGAAAACGCAGAGTCAATCAGCCGTCACTGCGGTCGTCGATCTGCCACCCTCTGGCAAAGAGCAGAAGGAGAGGAAGATCAGCGAGAAGAGTTCGAGAGGCGCTACGCCTACTCCGGCGTATCAACCCGAGCATCATGAGAAAGCTAACGGGGAGACCAGCGTCGAGAAGCAGGAATCTGACGTACCGGCCAATAAAAATGATGCCCAACAGAAAACTGCCGATGGTGAGTATCGATTGTTGTGTTACACCATTACTGTACTCCCTGTCACCTCGTTAACTTCTTGTATGCGTCATTATTTAAATTTTCATGAAACCTACGAGTCTCTTCGATATGGATATTCATTTAGCTGAAACGTATACCTGGGGACAAGCCGATATGTGTTCTGTACGCATAGCACACGCATAACAGTTAAGCAGCACAGGTGTTATTCGTTGATCTGACTTTGTGCGTCACGGTTTACGCAGGCACTTGCGTAGTTATGAACGAGCGTGCAACCGGACGATAAACTCGCTGGTACGCTTTACGTATTACATCCCTTTTGATTTGGCTTGTATACCATTTGTCTTCCCACGAGGCTCTCTACAGGTTCTGAGCTCTGTTACCGGGGGATAATTCCAAGCTGTGTTCTCACCTGCCGCAACAACATGCTGCGTAAATGGTACAGGCAACATTATCCAAAGATACGTCACGCTTTTCTCTTCATTCTTCTTGGAATCCTATATTGTAGATGTTTTTCTGGTACAATGCTCACCGTTGGGTACATAACTCACTATATCTATATACCCATGAAGCTCGATGCTTCGAAGGGGAGCTAGTTAACGTGCAAGTAAACGAGAATAATATCAGGGAGCCGTGGGGGGAGAGGCAGACGCGGTTCAGCGAAAAAAGACACCGTGAAATGGCTCAGACTCTCTTCGCTGGAGAAAGGAAAGGTGTCCAGGCTTTTGCGACTTTGGTGCAAACGTCGTATATACGGACGTACGTACATGTACCGTATTTCGGTACGCAGATAATGCGGTCATGTTTCCCCTTAGCAGTGTCGCTTAGCCTTGGACGAATTTGCTCAAGGATAACACTGCCTTTTCACTTTTACTCAGGAATTCGTGAGACATTGATATATGTATGATCGACGAACAAAAATGGCTAGCCGCATAGTTTCTGAAGCTTGATTCTCATTCTTTTTGTTATCGTTCGCCAAAGGGATTGATACCTTATGAACTTCATGAACTTTGACCTCACTGCGATTAGCACACGATTACATAGAGATAGAGGGTGGTTCTCCTTATGTTAAGTTGAAATCAATAATTTCGCATATTAATCCAATTGGATACGTGTTGTCTGGAATAGCTGGAGCTTTAGCTGTGTGGATACTTGTCATATATATTTTTTTACTTAAAGATATATATACTCGACTCTAGAAAAGTGCCTTTTCGTATGGCTATATATATTTATATCTGCTCATACACAAGTTCATTCGTTAGTCTCTTCTGTTTATCTTTCTGTTTCTAATCGTCGAAGGGCAGTTTGTCTTCGAATAAGCTTCGCTCACGACCTTTGACATATCAGAACTTGTGGCTATATTTTGAAATAGAGAAGGATTCCTTATACTGTAACTTGTGTATTAGATAGTAAAGTAATCATTAGTCGATCGCTTTTTTTTTCTCTTTGTGTGAAATCACAAGAACGGAACCGCTCCTCGTTCTCAAACGCGAAATTATTTCTGGAAGTTTAGTGAATAACGGTCGTTCACTCGGTTCAATAGTGTCCCTCGTGTCGTGTCCCTTTATGCAAATTGTATTCACATTCTTATTATCGGTTTTGTCGTTAAATCCTTGATAATCAGGGTTGTTACCCAATTGCTAGGGGATTTTGGAGAGGAATCATAGTCCCATTAGTTTTAGATCCTCTGGCACAAAGGATTCACGTGTTACCGTGTCTTTCTTGTATGTACGAGGAACCGTAGTGACTTTTAGCGAAAACACGTGGCGCTGGTCGCCATTTGTAATATTACCCGGTTATTTCTTTTCTTTTAATTAAATTAGTCTCGTCCAATCGTATCTTAATCTTTTTAGGAATCGCTTCATTCAACCTCTTTATATATTGTCTCTTTGTGTTGTGCAATTTCGTAGTAGTTATTGCCTAGTAGAGGTGTTCGAAATGCATCTTTAATTCAGTGAAATTAACTAGAAAGCTCTGCGTACTGAAAATAATCTCGTATGCGCTCGTTAAACGTTTGCGATGTTTTATCGATGTTTTCTTCATTGCCGGACTAAGGATTATCAAAGAGCAAAGAATCCATGGGCTTGCAAGTGATGACTTGCAGTGTTGGGGTTTGGTCGATTGAAATAATATTTTTTTTTAATTTGGCGCCCCGGAATTTTTTAAAACTGTGTCGTTAATACGTTTGTGCCATATTGGGATCGAGCGGACTGTGCAGTTTTAAATATTGTAGTGTCGATTTTGAATTTTGTGTCGTAAAATTCTCAAAAAAGTTTATCTGCTTCTTTCTTCATCATTTCATTTATACGCAACAGCATGCCTTGTCTCGGCAATATGGGGAACAACAAAAAGAAGGGTGAGTCCTTACAGAAAATCACTAACTTTTCGTACATGAACTGTCTCTGTTCTGCGTTATTCGCCAATTTTTTGCTTCAACGATATATCTTGCCGTTTACTGCCACTGCAGTGCGTTCAAATTTCTTCATATTCGCCTTAGCCACGGATCATGGGTCTTAAACTTGAACATGGCGGCGGGTGGGTTGTGATCAAATATGGCAGAATTCCTCGCCGACTTCAACCGTCGGATTTACCGACAAACAAATACATAAATTTATTCATACCCGTTCGGTTAGTAACAGTAGCCATCGTCGATACCCCTTCGAATCTTTACGAGTCAGCATGGTAAAGCGTGACGAAATCAATCGAAAATATAATTCCTTTATTTCAACGTTTCGAGACTGAAGATTTTTCTACGGTCTTTAGAAAAATGGAGGCATTCATCGAACATCGTAGTGTAGTCCATATTAGTTAAAGAACTAATCTTTCGTAGAGTAACATGGCCTGCTAACGGAGAAATACGATTTAGTACCGCGACAAATTTCATGCATCCATGTATAAACGCGTCGGTATTTTTCTCGTGTCTTTTTTTCCCATCCGTTGCGTTCAAGCACGAAGGTATTTGTCTTACGGCTGGAGAAAAGCCGAATGCTTCCGATGGTTGCCGAGCGCGCTGACGATTCATCGGTCGAAAACGGCCGAACACCGTCGGAAATGGACGAAGTGCCTACTCGGTAGTGGGAGAAATGCCGGTTCCTTCCCTCAACGGGAAATCCAAGTTCCTCAGAGGCCAGCACGTGCTGCGCTACCCAGTGCCACGCTACTTCGTGTTTTTAAACCCTCCTTTCTCCAATATTCGTCAAATCATCCCCGTGAAACTCCAAAAACGTACCCAAGCCCCTTCCCCACAAGCATTAACCATTCTGTTCCGCACTAATAACGCCACTCCCTGAAACTCAAACGATTACGCTTAAATACTCTTACTCCTAGATATTAAACTCTAACCTATCCAACCCATGTGAAACGTGCTCCAGTAGCACTCCCTAAGAAATTGTACATATAACGCGTATCTTTTTTTAAAGTAACGTGATCTTGATACTTTTTGTTTTTTTAATTATTAAACTTTATAACACGAGTGTGTCTCGCGCGAGATATTTCACTTCGTTTATTGTGTATATATAGTGTTGCTATTTATTAGTGTTTTAACGCGACTCTCAACGAGTCTCACGAGCCCATGACGATTCATTAAAGCGGAAGTGTGAAGCCGCCACGAGACGCAGAGGGGATATTCACGTTTCAATATGTATGTATGTATTTTCTCGTTGAATTTATTAATCTGTCTGGAAATTGCAACCTTTACGTCGGCCTAGCCTTCAAATTAACTCGGTGCAGCATACATAAACGTGCTCGATCGAAATTCTTTGATCGATTAAGATCCATTTTTTCAGTTTCGAGTATCGAGAGTCGTTCGGAAAGACATCGTGATTCATAAAACGAGGACCGTACCTTTGGAAAATGCTAGAAAGCGGTGGAAAGACCGCGTGCGAGACTTTTAAGGATTTTCCGGGCGTGTCGACCATTTTGTAGTAACGTAACGGAGCATCCCCGATGCATTCATAGCACGACAGCGCCTAGTTCCGCACAAAAGTATCTGGTTTAACTTCGATTTCAAATATGTCGGGCGTCATTGATTTCAATGAAATGAATTTACATGCGATCTATAATTCCATGCTCCGACGTCGTCCGATAATAGTTGTGAGATAGTTCCGTGACACGTGTAATTTTATTCGACAGACTGTGCCTTATTTCGATTTTATTGTCACGTACTTTGATTTTCATATTTATATTTGGCTTATTCCATTTTCCTCTACACTCGTGATTTTCTTTTTTTTTCCGTCCCGGCCGTTGCTCCACATGAAAAATCGATCGCATCTCTTGTTCTCACAGCTGGAATTCTGCAGTCGACCACGTTTTCTCCACGTGGGTGCAGTGTTTCCCGAGAATATGTCGAATAACGAGGTTATCGTTTCTTGGCGATATAATTGATATATGCATCTCTATTTTAATTTAAATTTCTCAACATTTATACGTCATTGAAAAGTATCAGAGAGACTTAACGTGGGTGGTAGTATTTTTTTTCAAGCATATGGTTAATTGAACATCGTGCGGTAGCCATATTGGATGTCTATAGAGAGAGAGAGAGAGAGAAGAGAGGACGCCATGTTGGATGGTGAGCTCTCACGCCGGTTCGAGAATGCGGTCCGACCTGCTTCGGACCTTTCCTTCCATCTTCTTTCTCTCTTTGTTTTTCACTCGTCTTATGCCTCTTGTTACACTCGTTTATTCCTCTCATAGCCTTTTCGCGATCCCGAATGCAGTGCGTCAGGCGCAGAAATTATCGCACAGTTATTGATCGAATTGCGTCTCTCTGAAATTTCGGCAGATCGTCCTTTAACAGTGCGAATCGCCCATATGCCTCGTTGTCTCTGTTGTTAAACTTTTCGAGCCAGCAACGGCAGCAGCAGCTGTTACAGTCTTTTCGAAAATATCACGTGCACTCGCAACGCATTAATGCGACCCGCGAAGTAAAGTAGAAAGTCAAACCCAATGGCGTTCCGTGATTTCCTCGTTGTCAGAATAAAAATTAATCAACGATGGTCAGAAATTTTATTTCGCCCTTTTTCTTCCTTTTGCTTCTCGCCCTCGATATACACGTGTTGGTTATAGTTATTCTCATACAAATACACTTTCACTCGTGCCGGGGGGCAATATACATTTCACAATCCTCGCACGGTATCTCAGTCGGCAAGTAGTAAATGGCTTTATCTGCGATAGTTATTGCAAATGAACACGATAGCCGATGACATTATATCACAAGTCTTTTACAACATATCGTCTCCCGTTATTTTTTAAAGTAAAAAAAAATATCCTCCCACCGTCTCCGATCCTTATGCACACGTTGTATCCTCGTTAGACCTAGTCTTGAGGAAGCTTCGCGCATACTTTTCTCGTTTCTCGAGAGGGGGATTCCCCTGTGAGACTAGTCTCAGCAGACGTGTACGTTAACCGAGCAGATACAATAATCCAACCTCAAACATCGCGATTCGATATAGTTCTCAGTTCAGATCAGTTACCTCGGGTGAATCCCCGTATACGACACACGTCGTGTCCCGCACTCTTTCTTGAAGTAGGTTGCAATTGACCCTAATATCTTGTTACCAAGTGGCATTCGGCGCAACGTTCACGTAAGCGCCTCGAGCGAAAAAGAAAAACACATCGTTGGGACCCACGTAGAAACAGAAGGAGATAGATAGACAGAGAGAGAGCGAGAGAGAGAGAGAGAGAGTGACTGGGGGGATATACTAACAAACAGAAAGAAGCGCGAGAATTAGCTGGTGAGCGATGCAGAGAGAGAGAGAGAGAATCATAGTCGACTACATGTACGTATATATGTTAATATATATATGTATATCAGTAGCAGAACCGTATGGGGCTTGCCGTAGTCCCTCGTGGGTGTGCTCGTTCCCACACAGCAGGACCGGTTTTATTTTCGTACCAGCAACTCCTTATCCACTAGTTTCGATATATTAAGATTTTCATAAGAGAGACCTCGTCGTCTAGCAGGTTGAATAGATCTATAAGTCTGTTTAAAATTTGGAAAAAAAAATGGATCCTCTTGGTAAAGACGCATTGCGACAAGATTTTTTTCCCCTTCTTCAGTATACTCATCGTCTCGTGGTTATCCGTGCGACGTCTGGTGCTATCTGGATCTTCCTCGAAGAGTCTGAAAAATCCACGCGGCCTTATCTCGGTTTTCTTTGGAATAATTTCAAGAACCCTGAAAAATCACGAGCATCCATTCTCGTCTCGCCCGAACCTTTCTCTCATACGGCTTAATACCCAGAAGTCTCTTCTTCTTCGTTGTCCTTAACTCCGATACCTACGTTCACGCTGTTGCTCCGTATGCCGAATAGCAGACGTCCAAATTTCACAAGATTCCTAACGTCGATGTCGTTTCCTCCGAGGTATCCGCTCGTGTACGCGCTTCGCCGGCAGGATGCACCAGGTCATGGCCGCGCCTTCCTTTCAGCACACACCCAACTTTGTATTCGTTGTACTATATGTTATTTTGTTACCCTAGTTGGATCGGTGACTTAAACTCTTGCCTAGCGACAGCCATCCAGACGGCTTGTTGTTGTTCCCTCTTGGTATTCTCGTGGACGTACTCCCTTGTCCAGGACACCGATTACTTAGGGTATCGCGAACGTTCACTTTCGCGTCTAGTTGACACACACTCTTCAATACCTGATTCCAAAGACGGCGAGCGATACTCGTACGCACTGTGCTTTATTTACCAGATGGTGTTACCGGGCGAGTCAGATTTAAATGTCAAGTCAGTCGTGTGGGCCAAAAATTCTTTGTGACACTTTTTCATAATTGGACATTTTTAGTCGTCACTGTCGCAAATATAGCTGCACCTTTTAGCGGTCTCTGGCTTTTAAAGATTCTTCTTAAAAAATTCGGTGGGTGTTGCTTAACGCCCACTCGTTCGGAGTAATGGGCACACTCTGTCGCGCGCGCCTAGCTTGTTATTCTTTTTTATTCTAGTGGGAAACGAGAGACTGTTTTAGATACAGGAAATAAAATCATGATCCTCTGTCTTTGCTCTTTCTCTTTCTCTCTTTCGTGCGCTCGTTTTCTCTCTTCTCTTCGACCTTACATCATATACATATATATACGATTATTGACGTTATTTTTCGTACGGAAGTTCTGGCTGTGCTCAGTGATAAAATGCCAGTCATACGTTCGTGAAGCGTCACCGTTAATTTCTTGGATCCATCATGCAACTGCGCGGATTATCACGTAAAATTAGATACCGCATTCCTCGCATTGGGTTACTATTTCTTAAATTTACGAACGTAACGCGCAACTTCTGTGTCTGTGATAAGGAGGCACGAATGACCCTCGGAAATCATTGCTGATAACAACCACTTCTGCGGCACAGTCTCGTTTGATAACGTATTTAAAAATTTCTACCGCATGGCGGCTCCTCCCGTACACAAAATGGCCGCGATAACGCGCCATTGATACGTAACTTTTACTTTTTTTTTCTCCTTTCGTTATGAAAATTCTAATTTTCTCGATGATATACTACACCCCTTGTTTTTATCTGCTCGTGCGTCACACTGTTCTTTTGATATTTTCATGACGCGAATCTTGTTATTTAGGACGACGAGTGCTCTTCGCACCCTGATTATTAGCTGACTGTGTCAGGGGGAATCCGCCATTTGTTCTTCGCGCTAGCGAAGTGTTAGATAATAGATCCGCGTGGTTTCTAGTTAACAGCTGCCGCTGCTGCACACCTCTTCTTCGAGACAGCCGCCTCGACCTGCTTTTACGAGTTCTTACTCAATCTAACTTTCATGAATTAGATTATACTGATACAATTACCTTGTTCTGTGCCAATGGCTATATCAGTTACGATTTGTCATACGTTTAATATGCGCTCGGAATTACCTTCTGAAAAAAATTTCCGATAGATGTCACTGCAGTACGGTTTTTTTTTTTTTCGATTTGTTGCGAGCGAAACAATGCATTTTGAGGAGTTCAGAAACGTAATGAGTAAATACGGTGTGTACGTCATCGTTATGTTGAGAGAGATATATATGTCTATATATATATTTGTCATTCGTTCCGTTACGCTCGCGTGCTTTCCCTTCACCAGATAACGAATTCCTAATCCCCGCTACGCGGCGACTTGGCTACATTAACGAACTTGATGGTACGTATGTTCGACCGTGAGATGGCGATGGTAGGACTCTGTTAAAATGGACCTATCACCCGTGGAAAAACTCGTCCTCTTTTAGTACCGAGGTCTAACGTATTCGTGGCAGCACGATCGGCCGCGGAGTAAATTTCACGAAGGGTTAGGTTAGACATCTAGACGAATGATGCCGAATGCGCGTGCTCCACCCGTTCGGACGGCGACTAATTTAAGAATTTGTATGCCGTGCCTTTCGGTTTGCGCCAGTTCGCAGGTTAAAATAGACACGTGAAAGTCGCGCGGATATTTCCCTCGAGGGTATCGAAAGAGACTTTTTCAACGAGTCTGCCCGGTCTTTTGCTGCACCGAGTTGTAGTCTTTCGTTTATTCGTGTACTTGCTATAGAGGAACAAAAAATTGATAGATAGAAAAAGAGACAGAGGGTGAGAGAAGACGCCCTTCGATCCGAATCGATCATCGAGTAAAGCTTCAATCGAAATTCGCCGGGTTCCTCCGAGAAGCGCGATTGCGGCTAAAAGGAAGGAAGAGTGCTGGCAATTGTTTGACTCTGGTCGAGGGCGCTTCTCTCTGTCGCTCCGAGAAGAGACGTTGAAAACTATTTTTTTGATAAATTTCTCGTAGAATGATCTACGCGCCGTTACGTCTCGTTGCACGCACTGAGGTGGAGGTGCCTTACCTACATCGTCGTTGGCAGGGACCTGATGGTTTTATAAATAAATACTGAATCAGTGCAGCAGTCTGCCTTTCGGGCCGATGAAACCCGAGCTGCGAAGGATATTATTCTTTATCTCGACCGGGGACACCCTGTAGTGACAACCATTAAGGAACGTCAGTGGAGAACCAACTCCGTGGCTACTGCTGTCATGTGCGAATAGCGTACCAAAACGGACGACGACAAAGGGAGAGAAAAGAGACTGGGGGAAAAAAAAATGAGCGAACGGAGAACGAGTTGCGCCGGCCGCGCCAGCAACAGCTCGCGATCAAGAAGTCGCAATCGACGTGGTTCCAGAGATCATGGTTAGAGCAGAAACTAATCTCAGTTTTTACCTGTTTCTTTTTTTTTTGTATACTTCCTCGTTCTGTGCTTTTTTTATATCCTTATTTGTCTCTTATCCTTGCGGTAGTACCGGTCACGATAGTCGGGTCTGTGAGAATCGAATCGGTGGTTTTGGCATTTTTTTTTTCTTGGGCCCTTGCTAGTTTGTTTTGTGCAATGTACTATCTGGACGAGGTTATGCCTGAGAAAAATTGATGGTATTAGAATTTTGGCTACCAGTCAATTTACATTCGTTGAGACTATTGTTTTCTCTGATCCGCTCGAATTTCCATTGACCATGTCCGTGGAAGGATTTGGCACGCTCGCCAGGGATCGGGACCTCCGTTGCTACTGTGAATGATCTTAACTGGCTTTTTTTAGATTATCGAGGAAACTCACTTTGAGAATGCATTACGCAATGACAAATGGTCATCCAGTACGTGCTCATTAATTGAGGACAGCTTATCAGTTGTGTGTAGATCAGAGTGACGTACGAATCTTATTTTGTCTCTGTAAATCGTTGAGTAAATTAACGAAACGAGGCGCCAGGTTGGATGAAGGTTCTTTTTTGGTATATGGATATTTGTGAATTTTCTTAAGCGTGTGCAAGTTGGATTCCTGGACAGTCCTTACATGCCTAAATGGGCGTTACAGTTGGAAATGTCTAAATGCGAACAGTCGGAATGCCCATGTGGTGGCATGTGTAAAAGTAAAAAGTCTTCGGTGAGCTGTGCTACGACCGGTGTCTATAATTATCCTTGGCTGGCAGCCGGCACACTCACTTTTCTTCCCAGCTTGCACCTCGTCCAATTGATACCCGTCGACGTTAGACAATTTCATAGGCATTCCTGTAGTGACTTCATGTACTTAAAGTTGGTTACACAGTCATGGGATTGTACTTCAGCGTGCGCACCGGTCAGATCACACGTTATAAAAGTGTATATGATTCATCGCAAATCACTCTGATCAATATTCATAAATTTTCACTGTTGCTCTCGCATACACGTTTAATAATCGACCCGACGTTTCCTGACGCAGATGAAATTACGTAGGAGTTAATGGATTGTGTTATTATGCTCGACAGAGAACTTGTGCATTATGTAATTTTTGTCTTGTCTTTTTATTCCTCAGGTAAAGCCACGCAAAAGCAGAAAAACAAGGGCAAACTCAAGCGCGATATTAATCGCAAAGGGGCCGAGAAGGAAGGTACAGACATGGATGCTTTCGTGAACGTGGCACCTACAGCAAAACCTGAGATCAAACAGCAGCAGCAGCAGCCGCAGGAAATCAAGGATATCGAACCTCCCAAGGATAGCAACAATGAAGCTGTCAAGGAGATAAGTAGGGAGGCAAAAGAGAACGAAGATAAGGAGTCTGAGAAGCAAACGTCTCAGACGGAGAGTTTTGTCGCTCCTGAAATTCCGAAGGAAAGCACACTCGTTCAGCAATCTCCTGTTGTTGAGAAACCAGTTGCTATTCCAAATAATAAGGAACAATTCAAGGAGCCAAGTCCTACGATTGAGGATAACGCCAAGACCCAGGAAGTATGTAAAATGCCGGTCAAAACTGCCACGAATGACGTCGTTGATCATGCCAAGATCACGGACGAGATAGAGCTGGAATCTGTGATAGTGGCGCAAAAGAATGAGGAGAACTCGAAGGTCTCGGCGCTTGGCGCTACTAGCAAGGAGCAACAACCGGAAACGCCGGTCATTGAGAAACAGAACGAAAATGAACCGCCTAATCAAATAGATAGCACTCCCAAAGGGCAGCCCACCTTAAAATATACATATAAGGACGATCAGTGGAGTCCACTCAATATGAGCGGAAAGAAGGTCTACGACAGGGAGTTCCTCATGAATCTCCAGGAGGATCCAAATAGTAAAATTAAACCTTTAAATCTGCCAGACCTAGAAGTTGTCCTTAAGGACAACACGAGGGTACGTCGTTGACTAAATTCTTGTAGAGAATAATGTATCAAAATGTAGTTTTATTTTTAATTATCTCTACGTTTCTTAATTGTCCTTGCAGAGTCGCAGCACAATGGATCTAAAACAGTTCAAGGATCCGAGCTTTGGTAGACACGATCTCCTGTTCCCTGGGTTTGCGAAAGGACCCATGAATACAAGGGTGGTGAGTTTATTTTGATGATGCGAATATTTTAAAACCTCGATTATTCATGAATTTTTCGATGATGATTTATTAATATGAAAGTAGTGGACTGAAAAGTTTATGACGAACAAACTATAATCTGATAAGAATTTATTTTTCATCTTTGTACGTTAATCATACTCATAGCTTTTTATTCAGTCATCTCAATCATATTTTCTTTTTACATTCAGCCACCCCTTAACAAGCGGAGTCATCCCGGAAAGCCCAAGACTAATAAGCCTAACGTGATTCACGTTTCACTCTCGCTGCGCGAGGATGTCAAGCTTCGGGAAACTGAAAACGCATGGAGGCCGGCTCGATTGAAGTCTGGTGACATAGCAGAGGAGGATGCAAAGACCGAAGAACTCTACAAGAGAGTACGCGGTGTATTAAATAAGCTCACTCCAGAGAAATTCGACAAATTAGTTGGTCAAGTAAGGTCGCTGCCTATTGATACCCAAGAAAAACTACAGGGCGTCATTGACTTGGTCTTTGAAAAGGTATTTCAAAACGTCATAAGTCAGGCGATTTGCATCGCAATTCAATAGACTTTTATTATTTTCAAACAAGCAAAAATTAATAAAATTCATATTCATCCATTGTGCAGGCCGTCGACGAACCCAGCTTTTCCGTAGCGTATGCTCTCATGTGTAAGGAACTTGCTATGATGGAAGTTAATGGTGGCGACAAAAAGACGGTATCTGGAAGACAGGAAAGCAGTGGTAACTTTAGGAAATTAATTATTACACGTTGTCAAATGGAGTTCGAAAAGAATTCTGCCGACGAGAGCGCCCGAGTGCAGAAACTCAAAGAAATCGAAGAATGCACGGATCCTGTAAGATTCCCCTTTGACCTTTCTTTAATTTCTTACGGCTCTTAGTTATTCATTTCATTCATGAATCTAATTTTCTTTCCCTTGACGCTTAGGAAAAGAAAAAGGAACTACAGGCAACCTTCGAAGAAGAAGAACGTCGGTTACGTATCAAATCGGTCGGTAATATTAGGTAAGATTGGACATTTTACTTGTAACATGTGGGTGAAGTATAATGTTTCAAGCGAACATATTGTATAATAATAATATTATATTTTAGGTTCATCGGTGAGCTTTTTAAGCAGTCTATGTTGACATCCAAGATCATGCATACGTGTATTCAACATTTGTTGAGTCAACCTGATGAGGAGAGTTTAGAATGCTTATGTAAATTACTAACTACAGTTGGAAAAGGTTTAGAATCTAAGGCACCGCCGGTACGTACACTCATAGTTGAACTATAGCGAAATTCTAGATGACTTTTAATGATCTGTGAATTCTAAATTAATTTTTTTTTTACACAATAGGACCTCTCGCCTTACTTTGAACAAATGCGAAAAATTGCGAATCAAAAGGGTCCCGGTAAGGTCAGCTCGAGAGTTCGCTTTATGCTTCAAGATGTGATAGACCTGAGGGCGAACAAATGGGTGCCAAGGAGAGACGATAGCAATCCTAAGACGATAGACCAAATTCAAAAGGAAGCGGAATCCGAACGATTAGATATGCAATTGAATAACACTCCTCTAAACACACCACGAAAAGACGATCGAAACAATGATAGAAAACGAAACCGTAAGTTGATGAATTAAAAAAAATAATGTGTTAAATGTTTTATATAGAATGAGAAATATGATGATATTTTATGTCATGCCAGACTGGAGTTTCTGAATCAACATGATTGTATAACAAATTCTGATAGCTTTCTTCATTATAATATTTATTTTCCATTTTTATATCAATATTGTGTCGTTCTCGAGGAACAAATTTTTAAGTATATTTCTCATTTATTTATTTCAGGCGCCATCGGTGGTTCAGTTGAAGATGGTTGGAGTCAACCAATTAGCAGAACTAGACAACCTTACTCAGTAGAAACTTCTAAATTGAAAAACAAACCTGTGAGTGTTTTTTTTTCCAATGTTTCTTATTTTTCATGGAAAGGTTCTATTCTATAACTCATTTCTTTTTCGTTACTTTTACGACAGCCTCCTATGGACGATCTTCAGCTAGGTAGTAGGAATGTGTATATGTGGAAGAACCCCGTCCCGATTTCCAAAACTATCACACCTAACAAATATGCATGCTTGGATACCTCCGATCAGGATAAACAACGAATGCCGTTGCAACTCTCTGGGTAAGTTGACATATATTTTCTTAATATACAAGTCTCTTCTTTATCAATAAAATGTATCAGCTATGATGATATTTTCAATGTCATGCCAGACTGGAGTTTCTGAATCTTCTAACATATCTCGTGATTTTTTTAATAATTCTGATAATACACTATATCAATAAACGACTAAAGAACATTGATTAAACGATATTGATATTAGCAAATTTTTAATGTTACAGATCGAGGTCAACCGGTCCCAGAGAGTACGGACGTACTGACTACAAATCTTCCTATGGTAAGATATTCATTGTATCATAACAAAATTTAATTAGAAAATTAATTAAAATAATCTTCACACGTTGAACATGATGACAAATTTATTTGCATTTGAAAAGGCCAAGAGAAAATGGTACTTTATGTTGCTTTGCCAAAAGGATACTGATTTTATAAAGATTAATAAATAATGTCACGATTTATTACTGAGGCATATTCTAATGGCGCGATACGATCTTACAGAAGGCAGAAGCTCACGTAATGGTAATTATCAAATGAGCCGTAGTGGTTCCTCGAGTAGAGAAAACTCGTTACTTGACGGCTCCAGGAGTCAGAGTATCTCCATGCCTCCTCCAACGATAAAGACCGCCCCCCAACCTGCGACACCTAGCAGCAATAAGCCGCCAATGTCGGAGGAGAAGTTCATAAAGATTCTATCTGCTATTCTGGAGGAATACGTCTCAGAATACAATGTAGAGGTGAGTTTATACACATGATTTTCAATTTTATAAATATTATTACCGCGATCGAAATTAAATGAAAGCAAACAAAAAGATCTACGCACGCTCCTTAGATCCATCTCTGACATTTCCTGAGAGATGCTTGAGTCATTGGCGTGCAAGAATACGCAACATCTGCTTATCGGTCCGCAAAGCTATGTTTCATGAATTCAGATTCGAACGTGCTGAATTTCTTACTCAATATTTTGAAACCGAGTAGACCGATGAACGGACAGACCTCTATCTCACATCCTAGTCTTTTTTATAACGTTGCTTAATTGTAATACCTCCGGTATATTTATATCTAAAATCTTTATTACTCGGCAGTACACAGTACAGGAGATCCGAGAAAACTTCGACAGTTCGTTCCTTGCGAAATTCGTGAGCGAGTCGATCAACATAGTCCTTGAGAAGTCTACTGTTGCCCGAGAACGAGTTTCGAAACTATTCTCGCAACTGATCCTGCAGAACGTTTTGCCACTGACACTCTTCAGATCTGGGTAAGTAGCATATCCAAGTGTCATAATAAATAAAACTTATGGATTGGGGAAATGCAAGTGGGATTTGATATGATGACAAATTTAATTATTGAGAAAAGATACCAGAAGGGTATCTTCGTGTTTTCTTCAGCCAAAAGGATACTGAACGATTTATTTTATATAAAAAGATTTTTTAATTTTTATGTGACGTATATGTAATTGTTTGCCTCTTTTTCCCCCCCTTATCAGGTTCTCAAAGGTGTTGGAACTGGCGGATGACCTGATCATCGACATACCTAAGATTTGGACCTATTTCGCCGAGCTGTTTTGTAAGTCTTGTTTACTTCGGTATATATTTTCTATTTTATTTCCTTCCAAGTGAAAATTCACTTTTATTTGCTTATTTTGTTATGATGACACGTCATTACACCGTAGACAATCGTGCTGGATGTAAAAAGCTCAACAGGCCTGACGAATCTCTAGTGATTAATCCTTGTCTAATTTTATCATGGAATATGTCTAACTGTTTTTTCGTTCTTCCTCGCTTTTAGCGCAAGTAGTGGAGGAGGGAGCGCATCCATTGTCCGAAATGAAGTTGACACTGGTCACCTTAAGAAGTCAAGGTCACGCTGGAAAACTTATGGGCGAGTTACTGGCGAAATTATCCAGGGACAAGGGCCCCAAATGGGTTTCTGACAAGTGGGATAAGAGCGGACTCAAATGGAGCGATATCGTCGACGAGTCGAGGGAAAATGTCGACGCGATAATTAAGGATTATGTAAGTCCACGTAAAATCTCTTATAGCGATGATTAGATGTGTCTGTAAATATCTAGGTTACCGAGCGTAGTTCAATATTGCACAGTGCTATGGAAGACTCGTGAGCTCATGTGTACCCTGGATTATACATACATAGACTAATGCATTGGCTTTCTTTTTTATTTTTCCTGTAGAAATGCATAATGAATTTTTGTAAAAATTTAGAAATTGGAGTTCCTGACTGGCGATTGCAAGAGCCTCGAAGCCGGTTCTGGCAGTCAATTAACTATGGAGCAAATCCACGAGCAACTTAGGAACTTAATGAAGGAAAATAGCTTCGATGAAATTTGTAGTTGGATTACCGTGAGTATTTAAATCTAATGAAAAGTCTAGTTATTCAAAAATGAGTACACGTCGACACTACTGATCATTTCTTTACATCAATATCTCTTGTTAATTTCTTAGGCAAACGTAGGCGACAGAGCGAAAGAGCCACAATTTATCAGAGTTCTCGTGACTGCCATTTTAGAAGTGTCCATTGGTAAGTATCGAGCGAAACATATTAAGGTGGTTCGGTGATGATAATCATAATAATAACAGAGAATCACGGATTAAACAAACAGTGAAGCAAATTCCAAGATCTTTAGTTCAACAATAATCGATACAATGTATATAAATTTAGAATTTTATCTTGGGTTGTGCGTTATCAACGGGCCACCTTAACTTTTAATATTAAGTACTTCAATGTGTAGCCTCCTCTTTCATAACCATAATCCTATCTTTTCTTACAGAACAAAATAGGAGGATAAATATGGAAACATTCAAAGAATTGGAAACGCTGATACAGCGATACGTGGATGCGAACGACAAGCTTGAACTACAATGCCTCTTTGCTATTCAAGCGTATATACATAAAATCGAACACCCGTCCGGTAAGTAGTGTCAACTTTCGAACTTGCATTATTTAGGGGATGTTTTGAAATATTGCCGTACCTCCCTAGTACCTATGGTACTCACACAACCCGTTCTCACAGTGACAACGAGGTCTGAATCTAGTCTTGATTAAAATCTCCTTGCAGGTGTTCTACTTCAAATAATTAGCGCACTATCGGATCAGAGTATTCTCTCGTGTGAATCGTTCATCGCATGGGAAAACGATAAGACTCCATCGGAATTCGAAGGAAAGGCCGTCGCCATGAAATCGTTGACGTCGTTCTTCACGGCATTGAAGGAGGCTGATGATAGTGGCGAGGAGGCGTGAGGGCTGGTCGTACCGTCGCAGCGGCCATGGTTTCTCGATTGTGAAGAGTGACGCGAGAGTTCGCTTGTCGGTCGTTCCAAACACCCCTGTGCACACGACTCTCTTCGTGTTTAAAAAAATTAAAAAAAAAGCAAAAACGAGAAAAAATATACAAATTTATTATTATACAAATTATACAAAGACTTAAACTATTTTTCCCTTTAAAGACGAGAAGTGAGGCCAAATTACAGTTGTGTTTAAAAAAAAAATACTGTAAAAGTTTTGAAGAAGAGACAATGGAGTGGTGGTTGTGCGAGGGTGTATGTATTATAGTCTAGAGCAACAATAACAATACGTTGAAGAAAAAGAAAAGAACTATGACGATCATGTGGTGGAGGAGGTGACGTGAGAAGATAGAGAAAGTGATGAATGAAAAAAAAAAAAGTAACACTGAACACACACTTTCCCTATTTGAGATACGCTATACATAATAATGATAAATGATTAATTAGTAATTATGATACCGAAGTAAATGCAAGATAATTATTATTATATATAGTTCATTAAAATGGTTTAAAGTTTAAATAAAGCGAAGAAAAAAATGTCTATAAAGCGACAGTACGTTTTTATGTCTGTCGAAAGAATTAACCGGCGGTTACACGAAATTCCAGGCTGAAAATAATCTTTTATTTATTTTCTTTTTCTTTTCTCAATATAACCGTTGCTTTGCAACCGACGGTACAATTTATTCGACGTATTATAGCGTTATTACAAGCAAAAGGATGCTTTGTTACGTATCTATGGGTATCGTATTACAAGATTCAAGTGCATCCATAGACATATAAATTCTGTCAAAAAAAAAAGCAAACCTTCGCATGCGAATCATACATGAAGTTAAAGAAAATGGAGAATCCTAATAATAAACAAGGCTGAAAGCTTGCAATGAATTTTCCTATTAGTGGACAATGGCATAGTGAGAAAAAGATAATGTATAATTTTTGCGTATTGGCTCATGTAATAGTGTCACAAGCGGGTCGTTGAGGTTATTTTCTCTCTTTCTGGCAACAATCAGCGTCTCTAAAGAGTTCCAGCTTAGGGCGTTCCGAGAAACACGACCAGCTGACAAAGCTGAAGAGAACTGGATTATATGGATGCAAAATTAATACGATATTGTGTATTTATTGAGAAGCTATCTTTATTTTTATTTAACTGCCAGGCGCGTAACTCGAATAGAAACATGGCGATGCGAATTCGTTACTGTTTTTGCATAAATCAAAATCTGGTTACGTATTCGCAGCGAAATCTTGTAATTACCACTTTGATTTGCATTTTAATTATCTAATTGATAATTTGTATAAGACGGCACGCGCGAGAACGCGTGATAGGACGAAAAGGGAAGCTAGAAGGTCAGAAAGAAAAACACCCAGTGCACAATTCAACCACAATATATTCCTATCCACTCCTGAGTGGAATAATAGTCTTCGTTCGTTACGATAACAATTGACGAAAATCCCCGTGTCTTTTGCTTCCTTTACTGACTCTGTGCATCGACAAAAAAAAGAACTCCATTTGCCGTCAGTAGAAATCCGACTCATCGAAATTTCTACGTTGATATCTTATGATGTCACACCAAATGCATGGTACTCCCCAGCTCTGCCGTTACGAAAAAAAATACAAAATAAAATGGTCCCTGTGTATACTCCCCATCCGCCTTTCACCCTTTTATACAAATATATATTATTTATAACTTTTCCCATTCTTACGCTGCGCGTTGGATTTCGATTTCCACAACAATCTTTACGTGCTGTCCTGCGGAAAGGTATAGCAGAGAAATAGAGCTACTGGTACAGGGACTTTTTTTTATTTACCTGTCACGCAGCACGGATATCCTTTAAGTTAATTGTAAACGCAGGCGTTATTTGTAACGAGTCGTGAAATATCGAAAATCCGCAATACAGTTTTCGTACTTGGCGTTAATCCAATTAGAAACGTTTCATCGACTCATCATTTTAACACGTAGGAAATGAAATCTGTTTTCATTGTACTGAAAACTTGAAATGCCTACTTGTAAAGCATTGTAATGTACAGAGCGTTTTACACGTGTATCTTCCAAAATAATTGAGCAGAACTTGCGTCATTTCCTCTCTTTTTTCGTACACGCAATTCAAAAGACACGCGACAATGTACACACGAGATCGATTAAACGCAGTGATAACAGCGTGACTGTATTGTTACAGTTATTATTTAACGATAATCCTAAGATACCTAAAAGTCGAGGTTCGAATTTAGAGGTGGGCTGAGCGTTGAAACGACGAGAATATATAATAAAAATTTCGATACGGAATCGCTATTGTCTACGATTAACAACGCCATTGTTGGATAAACGCTGTTGCGAAAGAATCGTACGCGCTCAAATTACATGCGGCAAGGAAACTAAAAGTAAAATTTATAATATTATTTATGTACAAGGGGATAAACTAAAAAGGGAAATCTATAGAAACGCGTACGTAGCGTAATCCCGAGCACCGAACTTTATACGAAAGTTCGATTAAGATCGACGCAATTTTTTTTGTTAGTGAATTCCGCAGATTTTTCTCCATACGAAATGTTACGCTTCGTACACGTTTGGTGAAAAACGCATGAACAATAAGAGTGACAGTAATGTTAAATAGTCGTGGATAAACCGAGTGTGCGCGTTATAACGTAATTACTGTAAATATAAAACTAAATCACCAATCGCGATAATACGAAGGACGATCTATATAGATATAAAGACAGAGGCTGTTATTGGACCACTCGTACGCTTTCCAAGCATATGGGAACACGTGTTTTTTAGCGGCGTCCGTTCATTCCGCCTCTGCTGATGTTTGTAATAATATAATATATATATATATATATTTATATATGTGTATATTATATGCATACAAAAATTCAATGTGTATATATGTATGTATGCATAAGTATATTCATGTATGTAAACATTAAGAGAACACGGCAGCAGACATATGCATATACGCGTACACTTCTATACAAATCGTAATCACAGTGATGAAAAAAAAATAAAAATAAAAAAACATCTCCATGCTACTTCTCGAGTTGTTTCTATTTCGTTTTTACTGGATCGTTCGTAATTACCTTATACCAAAATCCGTCACCTCCTTTTTCACAGACATTTATTTCATATAACAATCCTTTACAACGATCTTCACAAATGTAGGTGTTATCACTTATCTTTTATTATTATACTTTTTGGGTCTTCATAGTGATCGTTGTCACTCTTTTCTTTGGGTAGTTTTATCCAGCATAGTTTAGGACGTTTGATTATCTTGCCTTATTAGAGTATCGACGTTTACTGGAATCCGGACGATCTTCGGAAGTGCGCTGACGTGGTCAAGGGACCTTCTTCAGCGAAACCTGCGATTTCTTGAGGAATTATGGCAGATTCCTCGACTCCTGTGCATGGACGGCACATGCATTCCAATGGCGCTTTGGTGATTACCTGTAATATTGAGCAACAATGGTAATGAAACGAAAGATTAAACACTCACTGCTGCTGCCACACAAAGGGATAGACAAAATGTTAACAATGGAAGATTGATCTGTGGGTATTTCTTATTTTTTTCTTTAGGTTTCTGTCATGCCAATTATTGTAGGAAGAAATTATTGCGTTTTTACGTTATTTTTAATCAAATGTTTTTACTAGTTATATAGTGATGGTAGGGTGTAACGGTTTTCAAACTCACAAGTTTATACTTCTGTTTCTATACATTTGGTTATCGATCGTGGTTAAGCTGATCTTACGAGTGTAAGATTTAGGAATTAATGAATCTAAAGCATAGACCTTATTAGCAGTTTTAATACGGTTCTCTTCTTTTAAAGTAATTAAATTTATATTCTGATAGGTAGTATTTGAATTTCGCGGTTAGTCCAATTTCTGCGCGTTCCTCGAGCACATTGACGGAAAACAACATGGCAGTGCCAAACTCGTGGTGATAGGAAATATTTTTGTAGTTTGTCGTGAATCGCAATTTTTTGGTCTGCAAGACGAATATTTTACCTATTTTGAAGGAAGTGGAAATAATTGGGTGTATCAAGTTTACCTTTCGGAATTTTCGTTCGCCTGGCTTTGCTTTCGGACAGAAGAGTGCAACAGTGGCCTCTTTCTCGCCGCTTTCTTGACAACACATGCAGCTTCTTTCCATTTGCCAAATTTTTGAGCCGGATACCTACGTGAACAGGTACAAGTAACAGTATTTTATGGGCATTTAGGTTATTTTCCTGTGAATTTCTTGTCATTAAGCAAGGGATATTTGTGACAAAATTCTGTAATAATATCTCTGTTTACCCACAAAGATATTGTATTAAGAATGTTTGAAAAATTATGGTATTCTTTTAATATTTCTTAATTTTATGTGAATTATGACATACCGTATGTACTTTGTAATCCTTATTTTTTAAACGTATTTTAAAGAGACAATATAGTCAAATTTTTCTGGAGCCAATGTGCAAGTGATGCAGGTTGTGATCCATTATTATTAGTGAATTAAGAAAAATAGCAAAGACATTTTGTTAAATTAGACAATGTACTGATTCATATTCTTATATACTTACTTGCAAATAGCTGCTACAGCGACCACTGCAGGCAAAGCTGGGTATCGGCTTTGGAATACATCCTGGATATTGAAGAACGTGGATAACAGGAGTTAATTGACATTCGTCTACCCCAACAATTGCCGTAACGTTTCCATAAAGACAACAAATCAGGATTGCTGTAATTGCTGTTTGGTAAGTGTTTGCAAAATATTAGTCATTAAATTTTTTATAATCTTATTGTTCACTATAGGATTATGTTCTAATTATTTGAGTATGTGATTTAGGCATATCTATTGTCTATAACGCATATGGTCCCAATGAATCAGCTAAGCAGAAAAATTATATAAATCTTTAACATTTTATGTCATTTACCAAGATGGTAGGAGACTATTTTCTGGGCATGGTCCATTTTGCTTATTAGTTCACACGTTACTGTGTTCATACCCTGTGTGCTCCGATCTTTTATACCCTGTAGCTAACCCCATTTAACCCCCACTAAAAGCTTCCCCTGAGCCATGTCAAAAGTGGAGGGGACAAGGAGCTCTGAAGTTTTCCCTAATCAAAATCTTTAACTGTATTTTTAAAACTGATTAATTCTTTATGTGCTGAACTGTTTACTTATCATGTTTATAGATATCATACATATTACAGACAAATAATAGCATAATATATAATGATTTATTATTTGAAAAATATATTTGGGGAACTGCCTTAACGTATGAAAACGTTTATAGGTTTTATGTGAAAACCATGTAGTCTATATCATCATTCTAAGTATGCAACAGTTCCTGAAATGGTTTCCATAAAGGAATTCTATTCTCATTTTGTAAATGCAGCTCAATCCCTTGCATCAGTATTAACTGAGAACCACTTCAGCCACCCCTTGGTCATTGTACTTTGGGATCCCATGCTGAGTATTAGGGCTGAAACAATGTCATTTAATGCTTTATCGTTGTTTACACTCAACGCATCTACCATGTGACCAATAAACATACACACATCCACGATTGAAAGCATTTTACGAAGTAGTGCGTTAGCAACTAGTTTCAGCATAAGCCTACTTTATTACTCTATACATTATAATGATGCTAAACGATGTTTTTATTATTTTCATATACAAATTGCAGATGACGCGTAACTATTATACAAGTTTCTCTTTTCACAGAAATAATCATCAGAGCCGGGATTAATAAACTAACAAAATTTTGTTTGAATATGCTCTCTTCTCCCGTAACGGAATATGCTCTCTATGCAAAAGCAAAATAGATATGTCATAATAATACAACACCTACTGATTTATTAATATTTTTGGATTGTTCTACTAAATAAGTATTTAGGACAAATCAGTTATGTCTGCTGCTGGCTTTCTAATATGTAAGATATTGATTAAACATATAAATGAATTCTTGTGCAAAATTTGTTACTGACTGATTCAATAGGCACATAGACACTTTTATGTAATCTGAGCATTGCGAGTATCGATATAGATAAAAGATTTTTAATAGAAGAAAGTTTTAATATCATCATAATCCTAAAATTATTTGCACTTTGAATTTAAATTATGCCTGCAGCGTATAACGATTTGTTTTGTTCTAGTCGTTGAACTTTATCAATGTTGTGAATATTAGCATAACTTAATAGGTAGAGTAAAATTGCACTTGTGTATGAATCTTTTTTCGAAAACATACTTTATTCACAATAATAATTACAAGCATTCGTTTCAATTAATCACGTAGCATGGGTAATACAGCATACATAGTTATTACATAATCTGGCAATGTAAAAAAGGGCTGAAGTCGTTCAGTGGAAGATATAATTTTGAGAAGTGTCTTTATCTTGAAAAATCTCCACATTTGTAGCACTTGCATTCGGCTGGTTCTCGCAGTTTTAATTCCATCGAACGAAACTCTTCATCTTCCAATCTGATTCCATCGGCATCGTAGCAGTGATCCAGGAAGACAGTACGTTCCTTCAGATACCCTTCGCGGCAGCAGTAGCACTCCTGAATAAATAAAAAGGATAACTATTTGTTTGCTCCTATTTTAAATGAAAATTTTGTTTTGCATTTGTAAAGCTCATTCATTTTACCTTAAGAAATCCTGTAGTGGTGACAACGCTCGGTCGCACCTGCGAAGTGCAGAAACCTTCGCATTTAGTAACCGCGATGTCACCGCCGCATGTTCTCCTCAGTCGTCCTACGTCGTCATATTCCTCTGTAATAATTAATTACGTTTTCCTATATCAATTTTATCTACGTAGTTTTTGAGTCACTTTTATTTCAAACCTTTAGTAATATGTATCTCAGACTGCAGGGTTTCGCAATTCTCATCTCTCTCAGATTGAGCATTGGTACCAACAATGCAGAAAGATGTTAATGCTAGTAAGAGTATAATGAATGCGAACATTATTGGTGCTTCTTACAGTTATCTTCGCTACGCTTTGAAAAAAATATTTAGAATCCTTAGGGCTTTCGTCGAAGCCACAACCCAGAGTGAAAGCAGAAAATATCAAACTGGAGCTTTTATAGTCAGTTTTTCCCACCCTCGTGTTACACCTCAGGGTGCTGGAACCCCTGTGAAGACTTAATAGCACGTTTCACACAAGATCACTTCCCTGCACCTTATATCTTTGTTAGGGTTGAGAACATTTTTCCTTTTTTTTTTTTGTAGCAGAGGATTTTATTCCGGCAAATATTTTGCATCGTGTACTTAATGGCGTTCTTATGTCTTGTTACACAACGGGAGAGAACTTAAACTACAGACGAAAATTTATATATCAATTTTAATCTGTGTTGCCTTCTAAGTATTAAAGTTACCTCTAGGCAAAGTCACTGTACTGTTCGTGATTTTTATTATGAACTTTACACTGATAATTATCACTGACGTAACTGGAATCATGTAATCATGGGAGGTGCTCAGTGATCATCTCTTGTTGTACCAGGACAATTGTCTCTTAAGTCATCTTCGTTATCGTATGCTGCACCACACCACAAACAGTAAAAGTATTTATCTCTCAAGTATTTGGTGAGAATTTCTAATTTTTCACTTGCTGCTAACTCTTCCTGTTCCTGTTCCTCTTCATCCTCATCGTTGTCTGTTTCATCGTCGCTGTCTTTAGTTTGTTGTTTTGTAGGCCAAAACCAAAGTTCAATTGGTGTTTCTATTTGGTTTTGCGTGTCTAACTGTTCACACACTTTCTGACTTTTGTACAAATCCACCTCCGTTAAGTGTTCTGACTTTTTTTGTGCAATTCTCCCACGGAAGTCATCTGTGTTTAAATCCTTTAACTTGGATTCAGATTTTTTATTTTTATTGGTCAACTTCTTTTTTGGACTCTTTCCTAGACCAAATCTATTTGTCTTGACATCTACAGATATTGGTTCAGATATACCTGTTTCTTTTTTTCCTATACCTTGACCTGGCTTGTATCCCATTTTCATCAACATTTCAAAACCTAGAAATATTATTGTATGGCTTATTTTTATGGTATCTCATACTTTGAAACAAGTTGTGGTTAGGGATTCTATATATACATAAAATATAAACCTTTATTGTTGCTTGAAATTGCTGACGACAGACCCTCTTCTCGTTTTTCTTCTTCTATTGCTCGGACGGATTTGTTTTTTTCTTTTAATCTTGCCTCAATCTCAGCTTTCTTTTTTAGTAACTCCAATTCTCTCTTATCAGCATGCCGATGTATAAGGCTTGGAGCAATATATTTTTCAGTTCCTTGCAAAAATTTATCTGACATATAGTCCTCTTCATCTGACATTTTTGCAACTGAAGATTCAGGGATGAAAGTTGATCAAATAGAACCTATTGAGTATACAAGAATTCAATATTTATCTTCAAATATATTTAATGACAGAAATAGTATAAATAGCGGTAATTATAAAACTGTTCCATGTTATGTACCCAAGAAAATACAAATTACTATTTCAAGGAAGTTTGATTAATCACATGTCTTATTGGAATAACTTTTAAATATATATAAATTTAATTCATATGCAACACGAACGAGGAATTTTTCTATACTTCACATGGAATAATCAATTTATTATACTCATTAAAATACTAACTTTCTGTCTATTTAAATAATTGATGTACGCGTCACAGAGTTTCACTTAGGTTATGTTTAAGAATATCGGCTTTGCTGAAAACGTAGACCCTAAAGTATGTGATGTATTGTTTCTACAATCCTTTGAAAATATGTTTAGGAAATTGATCCGTCAGTACGAAAATGGATATAGATTCTGCCTATTAATAACATAGTCGCGAACACGTATATCCATAATTAACTTAATAAAAAAACAGTATATTCTATTTTCGAATACGTCGGACTCTATGAAAATGACCCATTTTGCAAGTATTACTGTAAGTCAATAAGTTCGGAGCACCCACTATATATTTTAGCAAGTTTATATGAATCTCCAAATAATTTTGCTATAAGTGTAAAAATCATTGAACTCTCGCAGAGTACTTAGTATTATTCCGATTTCTGCTTTCAATATTGGTGAAATGTTCAAAAGAAATTCCTATGCTTCAAAAGTCATCAAAAATATGAAATTCTTATCTAAATTAGTCTTACAATAATTGCCGATGTCTTTCTCTGCACAAATCAGTTCGATTCTATGGTGTCATTAGAATTGTGTAAGAAAGTATATCGCAACGCTAGAATCTTCTTTGTATCATTAGAGAGCGCGATGTAAGATGTCCTCTCCAACCAAATGACTGCATTGGTTAAAAAAGAATATGCGATGATAAGTGTATTTCACAGTGACTAATATGGCCAGACAAAGAAGTAATAGCAACAGTAGTAAAAGAAGTGACGAAGATGATAATGATGAGGGGGTTGAAGGGGACTTTATTAATTGTGTAGACACTCCATATTCGTGCGCCCGACTGTACCGGCAGCGGTCGATAGACAGCGGAACGCGGAACTCTATCTGGCACGAAGGGAAGGAACGCGGACCACTGTATTTCTACGGAATATTTCTCTCAATTGTAGACATTTAATTGGCTCGTTCGCGATAGCCTATTCTTGGGTGTGAGGTGTTTTGTGGCGACGTGAGCCTCGCGCTCTGTATAACGCGCGAGTTTTCGTTCGACATGCGACACGCCATAGGCAAAATCCTCGAACAAGATATTGTGTGAAAGCCTGGGTCGTTTCGTACCTCTTCTGCTTATAGAGTTACCTCCCGAGCCCGTCGACTAGCTCCGAAGTTTTTGCATAATTATCCTACCTAAAAAAAGCTCAGACATCACACCACAGTCGACGTGAAGATTACACTGCTCGTCTTCGCCACGAAAAATATACCACCCCTGTGCGTATCAGTCAGGTGCTCCTCTGAACTTTCGTGAAGTCTCGCTACTACTCACAGCGAAATAGATTTTTTTTCATCGTACAAATATGCCAGACTGCTCGCCCTTCATTCTGCCTGCATTGTGTTTACTCTTGGCGCAATACGCTCTCGAGATCTCATAGTGATTGTCGTGATTGGATCGGAATATACCCTCTGGCTTCCTGATTGAATCTGCATCACTGACAAGAGTCTGGTTTAAGCAGCTATTTAAGTAGTGTGGGCGTAGCTACTATCCACACATGGACTTGGAACTGTGGTATGCTGTTTTTTCAACAAGCCCTTTCACCGAATAGTCAGTGGATCCATCAGTTTTCAAGATATATTTAAAACTTGGTGGATGCTGTGACTAACGTAAGAATCTTTGTCGCAAGAAAACAAAACCACTGTGAAAATTTTAGTATCTCAGCTCAGACAGCTCTGCGGAACAATAAATTTACTCCAAGATCATATTTCATTGTTGCAAGTTTAAATGATCTATCAAGAGAACAAGTTTTTTAGTGATATCATTTTCTTGGTGCATCATATTGTTTCTGGCTTTTGGTTAAAGCGAAGAATCTTTTAACAGTCCATAAGGTCTCCAAAATCCACTGGTGGCTATGGTTGTAGCTAGTGGTGGTTGGATGCAAAATGCCAGTTATTCCACCACTCAGAACAATTCCAACATGAATACCACTGTTGCACAAAATAACAACATGGAGGCCAAGGCAGTTCTAATTTGTCGAGATAACTCTCATCCATTTCAAGAACGAACCTTGATATTAGACCAGCCTGTTAAAATAGGACGTTCGGTGGCAAGGGCACGGGCTGCACAAGATAATGCAATCTTTGATTGCAAGGTTTTATCAAGGAATCATGCATTGCTATGGTATAATGCTGGAAAATTTTACCTAAAGGATACAAAGAGCAGTAATGGAACGTTTGTGAATAATCAGAGGCTCAGTTTGTCTGGTGATGAATCCTCTGACCGTGAAGTGTGCTCCGGAGACATAGTGCAGTTTGGTGTGGATGTTGTAGAAAACACAAAGAAGGTCACACATGGATGTATAGTCGCTACTTTGAGATTGTACCTGCCTGATGGGAAAGAGGCTAAGGCTAGTCCCAGCACTTCAGTGGCTGGTATCGTTGGCAATATATCCTTAGAGGATTTGTATAAGTTAAATCAATGCATGCGAGAGGCCCATAGACGTGAGAAAGCGTTGAATAATAAATTGGATTATCTTCAACAATTAGTACAGCGTGCTAGGTGGGCTACTGATCAATCGTGGAAAGCATTGATTGATGAGGATCGTCTACTGTCACGTGTTAAAACGGTCGAGAGTCAGCTTGCGGCCTACTCCAAGGTTTTCACTAAGGATAAGATAAGAAACGAGCTAGCAAAATTGGAGGAAGAAAAGGGTCAATATCAGGTAGCTGCAAAGGAGGCTCTTCAGAAGATACTTCAAGAAAAGCTCGAGGTAAAACAGAGCGTTGCTCAACTTGAGAGACAGCTCAACCAAACCGAGGAAGAATGTCAAAGTTTACATGAGGTAACGAAACAGAGTCAAGCAGAGCTCGAGGAGCTTGCTAAGAAATATACCGAGGCCCAGGAGAAGCTACAGGAGACGCGTAATCAGTTAGTAGATAATGAAGAAAAAGCAAAGGAAGCGATACAAAAACTTGAAAGAGAAAAACAGGATCTACTTAGGAGAGTAGAGGATCAGTCAATGATCGAGAGGAATTTGCAGGCAAGATTGAGGGACTCAAAGCTAGACTCTGTCAATATTCACAAGCAAATATCAGCACTGAGGAACTACATGCAAACTCTTCAGGACATGAACGCAAAGCTCATATCCGATGAGAATTCAGAATCTAAAGATGAGATGAAGGAGGCGATAAACGTTATTCTCAACAAGCTCAACTCAATGCCTGTAGATAATTTTGAAAGCGATACAGTGACCTTCTACGCGAATAAAACGAAACAAGATAATCAATTGATCTCCCAGGATAATGATTCGAACCAAACAAAAAATGTCAGCTCGGAGTCCACCTTCGTCAAAAGAATTCTTGATGATTCGTTAGCAGACAATGATTACATTTTGCCACCGGCTTCCCGGAGAACATTAGTAAACGGAAATGCAAATGTCGACGGGGTAGATATCAGTCGCGAAACGGATGCCAATTCGGAAGCGACTGATGACACGTGGAGCGTTGCCAGTGACGACACCAGTGAGAAATCCGTCATCGAGGTGAAAGATGACGACAGTTCCACACCGACCAAGGCTCCTAATCCACCTGCCAAATTAGAGGTTAGATTTGCAAGTGATGAAAACGGCGAGCAACTCGAAGTACATTATGATCCGATCATCGGATTATGCGAGGACGTCGATGTTCCGGAATCGACGGATGACAATGTCGATTCTCAAAGAACTGATAACCAATCAATAAGTACTGTGATAGCCACGGATCAAGATAATAAGTTCGATGAGGTCCCAATAGACGATGAAGAAGAGAGTGCCGAGGTTGAAGAGTGCGAAGGTGAACACCTTGATGGTGATTATATAAAGACCTTGAAGCCCTT
Organism: Trachelus stipa; assembly: GCA_036026315.1. Classification (NCBI taxonomy): domain Eukaryota; kingdom Metazoa; phylum Arthropoda; class Insecta; order Hymenoptera; family Cephidae; genus Trachelus; species Trachelus stipa. The sequence continues at coordinate 37,102 of JAYRCB010000704.1, forward strand.
ATCAAAAAGTGACTCCCTGCAACAGAGCTTACACTCCCGAGAGTACGTGCTGCAGACCCTAATAGGTTCCCTGGATTCTCTCAGTGGAGATGACGACCTGGAGGCACAACAACTCGTCAAGAAAGAATTGGATGAACTCAGAGATTGGTTAATTCGCGAGTCGAACGAAAGCATTATCGGTAAATTAAAGGAGCTTTACTACCGTGCTAAAAATGAGACGCAGCGGATACAAGAAGTTAATGAGGAATTGGTCATCCTTAAGGAGAAGTGCAACGTTTTCATTGAAGAGAAGAGCGAATTAGTTAAGAAATATGAAGCCTTGAAGGCACAATGCGGAGATCTATTAAGTTCGACCTACACTGTACCGATACAATACGTGGTACCTATTGTAATAGCGCTGATATGGATGCTCCTGGAGAAGATGTTCTAATGTTTTCTCAAATTTCGTGTACAGGGTGATTGATTCGTAGCGCAATGATTGTCAGGATATAACTTATTTATAATTTAGGAAAGAGCAGAATGAGAGTTATTATATTTGTTTGTTTCTGTTACGTGACTATTGTTTTTTTCTGGTTGTGAAAATATTTATACTATACAAATTCGTTCAATTTGAGAGAAGTCAAATTCAGATTGAGGTATGTTTGAATCAAAGTTATATTGGCTATGTGAAATTATGGGGTTCTTTGATAATTAAGATAATACGATCGAGTATCGTGTCAAGTAGTTTCTCCTTTAATTCATATAGACAATTATTATTCATCTCTGTCATATTGTTTTCAACAATTTCGAATCAATCACCCTGTACATATAGCTTTCGCGCGTTAGGAGGATCCGTTCGAAAGAGGCGACGATGACGGACAACGGGCGTACGGAACGCGCGTAATCTCCCCGTCCCTTTAAAACGCGTTGCGAACGACATAAGACAGTGAAGCGGGAGAATATCCGATGCGTAGTTTCCGTTGGAACGAAGCCTTTTTTATACGAATGCTAGAGCTATGTAAATAAGTACGTGAATTTTAAAGGTTAAATTTAAAAATCCTACACGAAAAAAAGAATATATACAAAATGAGGATTGTCTACGCAGCTCCGAGCAGGCAAACCGTGGATTATTATATAATAATATAAAAATGAAATATGAAAAACTGGAATAATAGGAGACCTTTATCACGTTACCATCTAACGTTCAAAGGAACCAAAATCAAACGAGGACACTTTTTTTTTAAAATAAATAATGTAAATTGACATGGATTTAGGATAACGACTGCGTTAGAAGGGTTATAAACAGTACCACATAAAATGTTCAACACGCTGCCAATGTCAGTATCGTCATATCTCTTCTTGGGACGTACCCGTCCGCGTACTTCCAAATTAGAAGAAATTACACGTCTTATGTACTCTTATCTAAAACGGCAGTTTGGTCGAAGGGATCGAATACGTTATCAGTAACTTTTCATTAAGTTTGATAATCGTAAATTGAGAGCAAGCGGCTGCAACTAAAATTTTTGTTGACGGTATTACAGTGATTTAATTCGTCCGATAGCGGAAGGATTTCTTTTTTTATTTAAAAGAAAAAGAAATATTCTCTTCACGTGGAGGGTCTGCTGCGCCGCCATCTTGGAGTGACAGTATCTCTTTCTCTCTCTCTCCCTCTCTTTCTCTCTTTAAAGTGCTTGCAATATTCTTGATGCAAGGTTACTCGACTCTTAGAACGTAGCGACTTTTCTATGACGAGCCCGAACGCGTTCTTATGTTTAATGTTAATTAATATTATTTTCAATATAGAGATATTATTTCGGAGCCGTGTGTCGAAATCGCAACACTGTTCTATAGGAAGTCACCATCAAAGTATACCTAATCCTAATCCTAATCATGTCCTAGTAAATCCAATCGCCCTTGTTACCTCTACCTCTCTTCCTCTACCTCCTGAATTCATAATTCTAAATAGCCACGAACGTACTGGCGTGTCACTCAAACGAAGGGCCTAGGTATCTCTTTTCCTATTTTTAAATAAATTATCCTTAAACTTTTTCTATTAATTCTTTTTATACAAATACGATTAAAATTTACTGTATTTTCTTATATCTGATTAGGTTTTTGTAGCGTGCCATTGCCCGTACAATTTCTGCCACGAAACAAAAAGAAAATTGAAAAAAATATATATATATATAATTCAAAATGTTCTATTTTCCAATAAGAACTCCAGCTCACCGTCGTTTATCGGTGCTGACTTGTTGGAAGATCGAAGCAATACGATAATTATAGCGATTAAATTCTGTATATAATTTGTTGATATAATCTTACCACACGTGTAACAGTCATTATATAAAAAAAAAATAAAAATTAAATTAATTAAGACCATACGCTTCATTACCTATTATTTAACTTCACAGATCCTCCATTACTAATTCACATTATCCAATGACCTCAGTCAACTCTGATCCTCCGTACTTCCTGTAACATTAATTCTCACAAAACGCAGTCATTACATATCATATATATTAAAGACTTCTTCCCGATTACGAGAGCGTCGTCCTTGGCATTCCAGTACTTATTGTTAGCAAGGAAATGCTGATTCAATGGGTTCCAAGTTGCACTTACTCGTATTTCATGATCTCCGTTTTTCCATATACTAGACCGAGAAAAAAATTGTTATATGCCTATTCAATGATCTATATAAAGTTTTAGTTTTTATCGTTTTATTGTGCAAAGATAAAAAATCATAAAAAACGCTCGTTCGTTTTATAATGCACGTTGCGCAATCGTCTTATTCTTATTTATTCGTGTTTTTTTCCTTTCCCAGGAGTATAAGGTCTTCCGTCGCTTTTCAAAGGAACGTCTGTTCCTCTTGGATCGCAGTGGATTATTAATAGCCTGGAGTTTTCGTTAAAGGCAGCGCGCATACGAAGTCCGATTGCGATGTCGCATTGATGAAGAAAAAATCGAACGGGGAGCCAGCCGCCAGGCAAAGCGCCAATATGGCAGGCGGTTTGAATACGACAAACGGTGATTCGTCACCCAGTCGTGTATGTAGAGACTTCTTGCGCAATGTTTGTCACAGAGGAAAACGTTGCAAGTACCTGCACGAAAGATCCGAGGATGATCCCGTGGACGAGTACACGTTCTGCCATGACTTTCAAAATGGTATATGCAACTGGCCCGGTTGCAGATTTCTTCACTGTACCGAAAGCGAGGAGAAACATTTTCGAGCAACCGGCGAGCTGCCACCGCATATCCTAACCAACCTTAAAAACAACGGCGAGAAGTCTGAGTATCCACTCTGCAAAGACTTCATAAAGGGTAGCTGCCAGAGAGTCAATTGTAAATATAGACACTTCAAGAAGGAGGAACAACAGATTAATATCGTCCCGACGTCGTTGCATAATACGCCACGACCACAGCATAATTTCAATGGTACAAATAATGGCGATAACCGTAGATACGAGGAGGATAGGAAGTAAGTATCTCAATGTCATACTGATAAAACATAACATTATGCTCCATCAATGTAGCATGTTAAAGTATTAATTAAAATCCGTTTTTTTTCTTTTAACAAAAACGTGATATTATTCTTGGTTGCTATACCTCGTCATGTTGACGTATTTAAGCTAGGCTAACCTGCTGGATGCTGGTTTATGTATATATAAATAGACAACCTATTGCATAAGCCATCGTACTGGTCTATGAGGATTATATGGAGATAAATGCACACTGCAACTGTCTAAATGAATCGTTGGTCGTAGATAGAATTGGATATGAAATTGTGCCAGGATGGGTTAGATATGTGTATACCTAGGACATGGGGCAAGGATATTATGATCCAATGCTCCGGGGATGTTTCCTGACTGCGTTGAAGCTATATGTAATTTTGTCAGGGTCAATGATTCTCATATGTTGCTATTTGTATCTTTATGACGTTTATGCTTTACTACCTTTCAGTTACCACTGGCAAATGGAGGATCAGCATTCACTCGTTGCCAGTAATGGATACAGCGCGTCCTTGCATCCTCCGGATTATATGGGGCCACCGGATCCGAAGAGAAGAATGGTTTCCGGTGAAGCCGTTCTACACTTTGAAGCGTCGCCTCTTGTTGGGCAACATCCTGCCCAACCAGTAACGCCAGGATATTATTATCCTGTTATACCTAGAAACGAAGCAAGAGCCATAGTTCTGGAGGACGAGAATGCTCTGCTAAGGAAGAAGATAGAAGAATTGAAGAAGCAGGTAAGACATTCTTTTTTAAAATATTCTGATTCACAGTTTTCTTAGTCCCCACGTTTTTATGTTTTACGTGATGTTTCTAATGATACTAAAAGCGACTTCTGCCAATAGGTCAGTGACTTAACAGCAACCAACGAGTTTCTTCTGGACCAAAATGCTCAACTGAGAATGTCCGGTAAGCGAACTACGAATGTGACTGCAGTAACAGTTCCAGCTGTAACAATCACAAATACGGTCCCACCTTCGCAAGCACCAACGCCACAGCAAATGGTTAACGCAGCTGTAGCAGCTGGTACATTAAGAACCGTCACAGCAAGCGTGGCGACTGTACCAGTTAGTATAGCTACGGTAGCTCCTGTATCCATCGCAGCTGTATCCATGGCCCCTGTATCCATACCACCGCCTATTGTTACCATGGCCCAGCAAACCATAACCATGAGTGGTTCCGGTCCTCAACCTACCAATCAGCAACCGCCCAATTCGCAGCAAACTGCTAATTTACCACTGTCGATATCCGGTGCCACCGCACCTATGGTTTCCTATCCGATCATGACTCAGGAACTCAGGCCCGTTTTGCAATAAGCCGCAACATTTTGCACGGAATTTTGTTTTCCCACAAATAATACCTCCGAGTGTAGTAACGAAGTCTAAGGAAATCACTTCGTTGGGCGTCACGACGCCAGGTTACTTTCTAAGAGAGCAAGGAAAATATAACTTTAACGTATCCAAGTATATATTTCTAATAGACATGCTATATGTATACTACATAGTATACAGACACGTGTGATACACGCCCATGCTATATGCAAAACATATACACAAAAACGTATACAAAAGTCGGTTTGTATATTTATTTAAATGATACCAGATTGGTAGTTCTGCTTTGCAGAGATCGTAGCTATAGGTGCCTGTAGGGTTTAATAGTACGGCCGATAAACCAGGAATATTTTCTCTAGTAAGAAAGAAAGAAAGATTATATGATGACTAAGAACAGCTTTCTAGGCATCGTGGCGTGTAGAAGCATATGTGACATTTCGTACAGGACAACCGTAATGATCGTCTCTCATTTTATACCTGATTAACGACAGCGGTAACGAGATTTTTTCCTTCTCCATTTATTTTTCATAAATCGAATAAATGTATTGTTATTTGTATAATATTCTTGAATCAATTGGCACAGTCTGGAATGCACCGAAATTTGGACAAAATTGTATTTCGAGTTTTCATGGAAATGTGTTCATTCTCTTTTGTTTATCGTTTTGAGAATGATTACCACCGATAACAACTGTAAATACTTGTGCCGAGTGCGAAAGGTATGTGCCGTGTTCTATCACCAAAGAATCAAGGGTACATCAAACGCAATAAGGAAGACAATCTATAATTGGCTATTATAGCTGTGACAGATTTTCAATTATGGCCGAAGATGCTTTTGCACTTCCGCGAAAATAATTTACATTCTTATAATCATCGTGATGTGCACATACAAAAACACATCGCTTGCGCATAAGCAACGCGCCGTTATGCAATGTCATAAAAATGTGTAAAATACGTTCAATAATAAAGATTACTCTTTATTCGTAATTAACGTATAACTATAAAATAGACGAACCGAAGGAAATTGTTAGGTCGTTGAATAATGGATATGCTGAGAATTAAGGTTTACCGCTGTCTGCGGTCGATAGAGGTGAACCCTACGAATGTTCTGTACGTCCTGCTGTAAATAGTATTTTGTTGCTTCCCTTTTTCCCTTACCTTAGGATTTTTATACTTCCATTACTCATAAGTTAATTATTCTTATATTATAAATAATATTTTAATAAGTGCAGTACTTATCGCGGTACTTCGTGCTATTACGATTAGGTAAGAGAGAATACGGACAGCAGTACAGTAAATATACATGCATTAGAATTGGGAGGTTGACGTTTAATTTCGAGTGGATAAGTATACAAATAAATGAAAAGAAATGAGAAATTAATTTTGTTGTAATGCATATGCCATGCAAAACCAAATAAATACAATACGTGTTTGGTTTTAATTTGCTTTTGTCGTTTGCACGCTAATGTATCATTTATGTGATGACAAATGAATTGTGTGCAAATCAGTGTAAATTTAGTTATTTACTAGTAAATATTTTATTTTATACGTGCCAATAACCTGTGCATCTTTCGAAACCCATACAAATATTAGCATCGTCATTAAATAGCACTAATAATAGAATGGATATACAGTAACAAAAGTATTTGCTAATTTTACTAATTTATCTTTTATTATTTGATATCTAGAGACATTATGTAATTTTGGTTACACTTCACCGTTTACAAGAATAGAATTCATTAATTCCAGAGTAGGAATCATAAAAAATGCATAAACAAAATGAAAAATAAAATAACGTGTGTTGGACAGTGCCACGCCCAATAAAACTTAAAGTAATTATTTTATAGTACAACAATTCGTTAATCAAGTTGACTCTTGTTACTATTTTTTATCAACTCTATCACATATCGAGTTACTGAACCGGTTTTTAAATATGGAACGCTACGCCTACTGCAATCTTTGATTCTTGTATAATATTCTTGATATCCACAGCTTCTGTTGCCTTATGAAAATCAATGATTACAAAACCAGATGTGATAGATCTACCAAGTGGTGAATGTGTCACAGTACATAACATAACAGAAATTGATGTTTTTGTGACTTATCAATGGTAACAAATACGGTTTAAATGACATGCTTTTAGTTTCATTGGATGGACTGGAGAGGCGATACAGATTTTGAATCATTTAGTCGTTTGGCATTTCCAGCATTGGTTTTAAATTGATATTGCCATAGATGAGCACTCAATCAAACTGAAGACAACCATCCTTATGCAGATTTTGGAAGAAACTTGAATGGTCGATTTTTAATCCAATACGTGCCTGCTAATAAAACAGTGCAGCAAATGCCAACAATAAATCTTAGTTTCCAATGATGCTTAGAACATCTTAGGACATTAATCACTCTAATTGTTTGTTCCTTAGCATCTTTCTCACTTCCTGAATTCTCTATGACAAAATGTGCCATGTCACACTTTTTTTCTAAAGACATTTGAGCTTCGATGCGTAGTTTTGCTTTAGCCTCTGTAAATCTAGAGCGTTCCATGAGCCGTTGTAGTTGTAGATCCTCTTCGCTGAAAGTAAATAATTAGAACATAGGAGAGAAGATATATCAATCAAAACATAAACAGTGTCATACTATAGATAATACGTACCAGGTAACAACAATTATTTTATATAAATAGTTCAACATGTGCCCTGTTTCAAAGAGCAAGGGTAAGTCCATGACTATGAAAGGATGACCTAGAAGAAAATATTTAAACGCCTGCCAGCACATAATTCGATATATCTCTGGATGTGTTATAGCATTTAACTTCCTCCTCTTTTCTATATCATCAAATATCATATCACCAAGTTTGGCTCTGTTTAACTGACCATTTTCATGGAACACTTTAGGGCCAAATTCTTTCTGTATCTTGTGCCATGCTGGCTTTCCTGGTTCGACCACTGTGAAAACAAAACATTTAATTTAGAAACAAAAACGTCGAATCATAAAATATTAAACAGTAAGATGATTCACAGAGCATCATAATTATCGTTCATTCCAAAATTGTATCTTACATAAGGTATAGTTAATCTTTGAGAAAAGCAATATCTCTCTGGCTAAAAAAATCTATCATTTTTTTAATTTTCATATTACAAATTGCTTAAATGAGACATTAAAAAATAATTAAAATATTCTACAATTTTCAATTCGAAATTATAGTAATGTTCAATATAAAAGAAATGTCTCCTAGAAACTTCATCCACTGTTATTACTTGGAAGCTTGGATATCTAATAAAATATTACTACTTTAATAAGCTGAGTATGTCTATGCAATGCATGTTTGGCTATTTTCCGTATATCTCGTGAACTAAACAGTAAATAATTTTGAAAATTGTACGCACGACCACTAAGTACATGCTAAGACGTATTGCAAAATTCAGATTTATATATTGTAAGTGCTCGAACAACTTTCATACCTGCATCATGTAACGTTTTTGTAACTACTTCCTAACAATAGGAATATTCAATATGATCATATCATTGTAATGTCTAACCTTCTCGGGCAATCGTATCGGCATCGATAACAGGAATACCATGTTCACGAAACACGGCAGCCACGCTGCTTTTACCAGTAGCGATGCCGCCCGTTAAACCGACTATGAACATTTTTAATAATTAATTGACACTCAAGTCGTTCAGAATCCTTCCTTCCTCTCCTTTATGGTTGTATCCTGCTGTATCCCCAATGGGGAACATGTGCCAGTAACTGATCTCCTATATAAAATCAAGATTGGAAGTTCAACACTAGATGGCGATATACCTCGCGATGCGGGCCTTACTGGACGACTTGGACCCGGTTTAGGTCGGACAGCGGACTTTTGCCGGCTTGCCGTAGATCCGTCACGTGATAAGATAATCGACACCAATTTATTTTCAAGCACCAATCCGAAGAATTCTTCGTAAAAATTCGCGAAACATTCGTTATCAATTTCCTTTGGAATTTTATAGTTCATTGGCTTTCAGTTTACAGTACAAATTCTTTTTATATACTATTAAGTAATCCTGAAATGGAACTGGTTACTGTATTTAATTGGAATAACATGATAATTGTAATCGCTTATTTCTATACTTCATATACGTACATTTCTTTATGAACTAAATGAATTTTTGGAGGCTATCCATGTACTAGTTTGAATATAAGAGTCCCTTCGATCTCATAGTTTAATTATCGGCCGATTATGGATTGTGTGTACTTTAATACATTGTTTCATTAAATGCTTGAGTAGAATTCATTACACAGTACATGCATAATTGATGATCTATTGACACTAAGTTGTAGAATTTTTAGCAACCTTTTTATTGTTTAACATTCGTTTCTTTCATATTAACAATACGTTATAGATCTATTCCAAATGTCTAGGATAATGTAGGAATATTCGAGGGCATACAACAGTACTGACTATAATTTAAACGAACATTTATTTAGACTAAGGTGAAAAATAAACATTAATGTTTAAAAAAATGTAACAGAATTCGAGTTATTATTTTATCGCAGTACTTAGCACACGAATACATTTTTACACTTATATTCTTATCAAATTTCTTCTTCATACGTTCATCAGTTGGGAGAATTTAGCAAATGCACGGCTATAAATGCTTTATATATTCGCTCCATGCTCATTTCTATATTTTCTTATCAGCTGATATTTTTTTAAAATAAAAATTAAGATCCACGTTAGACTATTATTAAATCACCATAATTTTATTTACCACTGTTCTCTTTTTTTATCGAGTTTGCGGTTCACGGGTATAACTTTGGTTCTCATTTCAATATGAAAGATCAAGCACTTTTTGACCGATGTGATTTTTGACTTTACATTACCTGAGAATAACGTCGAATAAATGTATATTTAATTCGACTGCATTGTGGTTTTTAAATTAAATGGCTTGCAAGATGTCTACAAGCATCTATTGCTAACTAAACCTTTTTGCAATCACTTACACCACGTTATCCTATAACAATGGTAAGTAGCGAATACATTTTTGAAAATAGCTGACGAAGAAATTAGGTGGCAGAGAAATTACACACATCCCCATAGTCAGAATTACATTAGATCCTCGCAGTGAAAATTAACGTTATATAGAATAACGTCAATTACGGAATTAGCTGCATCAACGACGTTGGCGAACGATACGCGAGTTCTAACACGTTACATTTAAATATTATAATTTGAACAAAATTATTGATGTACGTCACTGCTATATGAGATTTCGTATTAGTAACGTGCATCTTCCAAGGGAATAAAATTATACGGAAGAAAAATGGACAAGGTCCACAACGTCTCGTGGCAACCATTTTAAGATTTCACACTCAAGTCCCATAACGTCCGTATTCTGTTTTGAAATACGAATGTAGCCGTTCAAAACATTCAACTTTGAATGTTTTAAATGATAATTCAATGTTCGCACAGGCCATGTAATTCACAAATGCAATTCCAATGAACAGGTTGAACAAGATTCAGTCTTTGCATGAGAATTTGGTTGGAACTCGTTACATGCCCATTCCTCCCATTCCACCCATACCACCCATACCGCCCATGCCTGCCATAGGATTGGGCGCATCTTCCTTAGGTAGTTCAGTGACAACTGCTTCTGCAGTCGTAAGTAACGAAGCTACTCCAGCAGCATCGGTCAGAGCAGTGCGGACTACCTTAGTGGGATCGATAATACCCTTCTCGATCATATCGACGTACTCGTTGTTCATGGCGTCATATCCAAGGGTGCCTTCAGTGACTTTCGCGACGACTACGCTGGCATCAACACCGGCGTTCTGTGCGATTTGTAGACATGGCATGCGCAGAGCATTAGCTACAATTTGAATTCCAGTTTCTTGGTCTGTATTACCGGGCTTCAGCTGTTTGAGAGCTGGTGCGCAACGGAGAAGAGCAGTGCCACCTGTCACAATAAAAATGATTGTTTTGCAAAATCATATGGACAACGTTCTATCCTTCAGGGATTCATATTTACCTCCAGGAACGATGCCCTCCTCTACGGCAGCTCGAGTGGCGTTGAGGGCGTCGTGGACTCGATCTTTCTTTTCGTTCACTTCAACTTCACTGCTGCCACCTACCCTGAGGACTGCTACACCAGAAGCGAGCCTTGCCAAACGCTCTTGCAATTTTTCCTTTTCGTAATCGGATGTTGTATTTGCAATTTGATCTCTGATTTGGTCAGCGCGCCTGTCAATGTCACTCTTGGCTCCTTTGCCCTTTAGGAAGAGAGTATCGTCCTTTGTGATAACGACTTCACCAACCTGGCCCAGGTCACTCAGCTATAAACAGTAAAAAAAATTATGTGCATCTATAAATGTTAGTGGCATTCTTACACGGAGTTAATATCAGTGTATATAATGACACGAATTTCTTACCTGTACGTCTTCCAGTTTTATAAGATTAGCATCATCTCCGAAAACAATACCGCCTGTCGAGATAGCCATGTCCTGAAGGGTAGCCTTTCGATTGTCGCCAAAACCAGGAGCCTTAACAGCCGCTACTTGCAAGCCAATCTTAAGACGGTTTACAACGAGAGTGGAAAGAGCCTCGCCGTCGATATCTTCAGCAATAATGACGAGAGGTTTGCGTTGAGAGTTTGCCAATTCCAGAGCAGGAATAATACTTTGTACAGAGGAAATCTTTTTCTCGCTGAACAGAAGGAGAGCATCTTGGAATTCCACCTTAGCTCCCTTAGTCGAATTAATGAAGTATGGTGAAATGTATCCTCGGTCGAACTTCAATCCTTCGATTACTTCTAACTCGTCGTTAAGGGTCTTTCCATCCTTAACAGTGATGACACCCTCCTTGCCCACTCTCTTCATGGCATCAGAGATGAGATTTCCAATTGCAGTGTCTCCATTTGCTGAGATAGTTGCAACCTGAGCAATTTCCTCTGGAGTAGTGACAGGTTTGCTCAAATTCCTCAACTCTTCTTTGATCTTGTCTACCGCCAACATGACCCCTGGACAAGAATAAAAATAAAACCATGAAAATTTGCAGAAGACTGTAGCATAATGCGATAACTTATCTTACAGTCGTGCTATTTAATGCAGAATATCTTATCTGGCACTGTATACATAATACATTAGTCAGAGGTTATGTTATTCTACATTAAAACCACATCATTTTCTTGAACTTCTATCTTTATGAACTTACCACGTCTGATTTCAATAGGGTTAGCGCCCTTGCTGATTTTCTCAAAACCTTCCTTAGCAATGGCCCTGGCCAAAACAGTGGCTGTGGTTGTTCCATCACCAGCTTCTTCATTGGTATTGTTCGCTACATCTTGTACCAACTTAGCTCCAATATTTTGAAACTTATCTTTAAGTTCAACACCTTTTGCAACAGTTACTCCATCCTTTGTAATTTTAGGACTGCCCCAGGATTGTTCCAAAATAACATTGCGTCCTTTTGGACCCATTGTTACTGCAACAGCATCAGCCAGGATGTCAACACCCTGAAGCATGAGCGCTCTCACTTCAGCTCCAAAACGGACATCCTTCGCATAGGAGCGTGCTTGCACCTGCATCTGGCGCAATGCTACGCTTCTCAACATGCTTGGTAATCTATACATCTAAAAGAAGTAAAACTCCAATTATAAATCAATTAGTTGCATCATTCTAGTAAAACTGCTGCATAACATAAAATTCATCTCATATACCTTGTAACTAGCAACAAAAATTGAAATCTATCAGAAAAATTAAATTTAATATATAGATGGCATTCTCCAAATCATATGCATGAATATCTCCCATATTCTACTATTAATTACATTTCTACTATTAATCTTCCATATATTTGATATATATTAGCCAGTCTTAATACATAGAAAAACATGGTTATGTAAACTACCTCGTGCAACTTACAAACCGTAAAACGTCTAAATTGATCCCATCAATCAATCCCACACAATTCCAATAAAATGTTGTAACCTCGAGTTTTGCCTAATAAAAAAATGTACGTTGTCCCAAGAAAAAATTAACGATCTCTTTTTCCGGCCAACATATTCATGGGAGCCGTGCCGGGCCGGTCCCATTTTAATTGCAAATTTTTCCTTGCTTGACTAAAATCTATATAGGAAAATAGTTTTTCCCGTTGCTAAATATAATCTTACCTTTATTTGATACGAGAGAAGCGGCGGACAAAAGCCGGTTGATCAAGAATAAGCTGAAAGTCGTAACGGCGCGATTGCACGTTGTCCTGAGAATGGAATGAGAAGAAGCACAGAGGTTCACGATATCACATGGGCCAGTTTCCCTCTCCTTTACCACACCCAACCTAACCCCACCTTTGTTGCTCGAAAAATCGAGAAAAATTCTTTTTGTAACAAAAATCAAAGACCGCAAAGACTGCTTTCAAAATAACACCATTGAAAAATATTATCTATACGGACAGATATAGCCAAAATACAATTATTAATAACAACTTTTAATCATATCGGCCAATGGACCATGTACTTCTAGAAAGTACCAAGCCTGAGCATGACGCAATCATCTATCGAACACCAATCAGCTTGGCGGGAATAAACTTTGTACCCGATTGCCAGAGTTTATTTGTTTCAAGACGTTGAGTGCCACCCGATTTTATAAGGAAATAAAATTGGGCCACGTGTGCTGCTTTGAAGTGTTAGTGTCAGTCACTGGTGGCTGACGCGGTATTCAACGTGTTAAAATATTTTTAACTAAAGATATATTTAACACGATGAATATAATTATTGTCTAGGGTAGACCATGAATTTGATGAACTAGATCATCTGAATTGTGGTGGATATAATAAATGCTTTTCAGAGTCATATACATCATGAGGATTTGGGGAAGTTTCATATAGAATTTGAAATATATTATCATTTCCGTCTTACAAGGGCATAAATATTAGTACTTTCATTCATCACTTTGCTACAAACTCCACCATTTCATAAGAACTTCATGTAAAATGTGCACAGCCATTTAACTCTGCACGACAACAAAACATAACTCCAAATGATTAATCTTAAAAAATGTAGAATAGTCTAACGATTCATACAGATGCTATAGCTATCACAACATGGACTTTTCTCAAATTAATGATTCTATACAAAAAATTTAAGATACAGTTTATCAAATTTAGATGATAGTACGTTCAAGTACTAGAAAAATTCAGAAAGGCTGTAATTCATCTGTAACCTCGAATTACTTTTAGTTCGAGGTATATGGAAATACGTATATGTATACTTTTTCTTGGAAAACACCCTCTGTAGTCATAAATATATTTTTACTGACGGGTTTCTTAATTTTATAGAAAATGGAAAGGAAAGATGAATAGTAAAATCTTTGGTTTCGTTATTGATCCGCTGAAGAGAGCACGTGGCAATAATGGTATCATGGCGGACAACAAGGCGCACACCCTTTTGGTGAATTCTCGAAGCATTCATTATATAACTGGTGCCCGTTTTAGTACGTGAAGTAAAATCGATGTGTGTGAGAACTGGTGGGGTGTATTTGGCTGAGGAAGCTTCGAGAAGTTAAGAGAGGAGAGGTCCATTCCTTGAGGCACCGGCAGTTAGGTTACACAACGTGCACAGTTTCTGCACGCCGGTTATATCTACTCATTTTTTTCGTGTTCAAGTGAAAATCAACTTACAAAATGGTACGTTGGAATATTATTTAATTCCACCTGGTATTGCAATGAAAGGTTATTGTCTGACACTGGAATTAATGTAAGATCTTTCAGAAATTTCATGGATCATGTACAGTCGTGTTTTTGAACAATATACATATCGTTAATTTTTTTCTAAATATATAATTATACTATTTATCTATAACGTTTCCATGGATATTTCCGAGTTTTATAGAAAGTTGAAATGATATCGGTTTCATGAACAACCGGGAAATGGTACTCCGAGGTTGATCGCATTATTTTTTTATCTAATGTTACTTGTTTTTTATATTATTGTTTATGTAAACAAGTTGTTCACAGAGATGATTTTCAGTTGTTTTTAATAGTTTTTACGGCGTTTGAAATCCCAAGAACATGGTTTCATCTCCCGCAATGTTTAACCTTAAAGTATAATTCATTTTTTAAAATGCTTATATTTTTAGATATTTAAAGCTTCAAAATTCGTTTGCTTATTTACTCAAGCAAAGTTTAATAGAATTTTATGTTTTGTAAAATAAATATTTTTTAGTGTTATCTCTTTTCGTTTACAGGCCGCAGCTGCAGCAGCTAAGAGACTGATCCCTCTCTTTGACAGAGTTCTTATCCAGAAGGCAGAAGCTCTTAGCAAAACTAAAGGTGGCATTGTCATTCCAGAGAAAGCACAGTCAAAGGTTCTTCAAGGAACTGTCGTCGCAGTTGGTCCAGGAACAAGAAATGATGTGAGTAAAGATTGCTAAATCTTTGATATAATTTTCATTACACTGATATTAATAAATAAATGTTGTTATAGAAAGGAGAACATGTTCCTCTGAGCATTAAGGTTGGGGACACTGTTTTGTTACCTGAATATGGTGGCACCAAAGTACAACTTGAAGAAAACAAAGAATTTCACCTGTTCCGTGAATCTGACATCCTAGCAAAGCTGGAGTCTTAAACCAGGAATTAGAATATGTTAAGACTATTTTCACAAAATGCCACATGGAAAGTGTCGTATGCTCGAAACATCAAAATCTCAATGCAACGTGATGTCACTAGAGTGGCCCAGGCCACTATTATCATCGGTGAATGATTGTTGATTCAAATTACGTTATTTCTTTGTAAGTCTGCTAGCATATAGGTGTCATTGTTTCGTACATATTTCCAAATAATAAAAGATTTATTCATGGTACTTATCATTACAATTTTCTTATAAACAAATTTGTAAAGTTGACACTACTTTCCAAGCACACCCTGCTTCATTCCAATTAGATGGGACAAAATATCTTCTTTGACCCACTAATCAACAATATACTATGCTATGTACAGTATCAGGATTTAGAAACGATGCACAGATTAATTTTTTTAAATGTTACAATTTGCTTTTCATTTTCACAAAGCAAATCGACAGGTATATATAATTTATATAAACGTATGCTTTTATTGTGTCTGAAATAAAACTTAATGGAACTAATAACATGATTTTATTTAAGTTTTATACTCTTCTTCACACTAGCTTTAATACCCGATATTTCTCCGGCATATCTTGTTATTTCCTTTCGAACTTCTCTCACCTATAAAAATAAAGAGTGTATACAAAAAAAAATTCATATAAAAATGGATGAATACAGGCAGAGTTTTAAATATATATCTACTTACCGCTCCCTTTCGGCGAATCTTAGCCTTGCGATATTTATTTCTATGTTTAACTCGCGGATTTCGTTGTTCCTTTTTACGGTGTGGTGTGAGTCCTTTATTCTTGGCTATTTGGTAGGTAATAGCTCTCTTTCCTTCTTCTGTATCACCCTCATCCATTGCTAATTCATGGTCTTCCATATCTTTTTCATTGATCTCAGTGTCAATTAGCTCAGAATGTTCACTATGTTCCATATCTTCATAAATTTCTTCATCTGCTATTTTATCATCTGCAGTTTTTTTCGACATCTTAACATCCGCCACATTCTTATTGTCTTGCCTGGCACGTCTCAATTTTTCACCCAAAGCTTGTGTGGCGCGTTTCTTTTCTTCATTTCCCAATTCTTTATAGTCAATTGTACTGTATATAGGCAAACCCTTCTTTTCAGCATCCAGTATCTCTTTGACTTGTTCAAGCAACTTCCCTTGACCTGATTCTAATTGGTTAAGAAGCTGACGATACTGCGCTAGTCGCTTGATAACTGGATGGGACTTAACAGGTAGCCTTTTTGCTTTAAGCATCAAGTAGAATGCAATATTGACACAGTAATTAAGAATTAACTGATACTTTGATTTTATAAAAGATATAGCAGGACAAGCAGGACATTTCCCACTTTCAACGAATTTTAAGAATGGAGCTAAGAAATCACGTACTTCGGTTAGACGTTCCTTAAAATCATTAACGAGTCCTTGAAATTCAGGACTTTCCTTCTGTACAAGTAGCTGTTTCTCTCTTTTACTGAGTTTGGTAAGATCAGTTTTAACAATCTGATCCGTATCTTGTAATTCAATGACTTCTTTTTCTTTTGATTGTAATAAGTCTAAGCCAAAGTCTGCATCATCCAATTGTTCAGCAAGACGTTTTTGGATATTTCTAGCTTCTTCTTCTTCCATTTCTGCATCAGCCAAGTCCTTTTGACTGACTGATGCATAATCAGGGTCAACATAGTCAGTTGAGTAATATGCATTCTTCTTTTTACCCCATGCTCTCTCGTCTGGTAAATCAAAATCTTCTTGAAGACCTTCAATATCAGATTCTAAAGAGTCCTCAACATTTTCGTCTTGATCATCCTCTTCGTTCTCATCCTGTAGTCCATAAACTTCGTCTTCACTGTCAAAGTTTTCTGGTACACGCTTCTTACGTGCTTTTTCAAGTAAGTACCTCTCAGTTTCAGTGTACTCATCTTCAGAGTTAGATAAATCATCCAAGTCTCCTGGATTCTCATTCAAGATATCTTTCCTGAACCTGTGTTTATTATTAACATACATTAGCAATATATAATAACATGTGTTTATATAAGTACATATGGCTAAGAAATAAAAATATTTAAGAACATGAAGTTTCAAAGTAACCTGTCAATGCAAAACTATCAATATTTCTTTATCATTTGCATTAGGACTGAACGTAAAAATACATGTTTTAAATTCTAATAGAATTAGCAATAATATATTCCAATATTTATAGAGGTATACCTTTTTTTATGCGTCATTATGATATTTTCAAATCACAAATAATATAAACGATCCAAACCCATGTGCCACCATGTGATAATGACCGGTTCCCCCACTTTATCCACTTTAGTTGCGCTTCAACATACAATACGATACAATAGGGGTATAACCTCAAAAATTCTGGTCAATAGAATTTTCCGAACACCATTTTTCTCAAAGGAACATATAATTAGATAGTTTAATTTGTATTGAATTATACGTAAACATGGTGTTCCAATCGTTGATGTTACTCGCGAGAAATAAAGGACCTGACGAATTTTGGAGGAAAAGGAAAATTTTCAGAATCGCTGCTGTAAGTATTTCACTGTGAAATTTATTTACAGTTCTTGGCTGCTATTTTAAAAATTATTTTATAGCACTTCATAGGTCGTCGTAGAAATTGCTACAGTATTGCTATTCGCAATGTTCATCGTGCTCTGGTGTATTCTACCAAAGGACGTGCACTGAAGAAAGCTGATATGCGTGCAGTAAGCTAAAGTTACTCTAGCTACCTATCAAAGTAGTCACATTTTTATTTTTGTTTAATGTAATATTCATTTAAAGCTATGGGAAACGAGGCTCCATGCAGCTTCTGAGGAGCATGGTATATCACGTTACACTTTACATGAAGGATTAATGAGATCTAATATCTTACTGAATCGGAAGACTCTTATGGACTTGGCAGTTTGGGAACCCCGAACTTTCAAGGCACTTTCAACTATTGCTTTAGCTAGAACAAAGCAAGATGGTTTAAACTCTGTTCAACATCTAGATATGCCTGATGGCATCATTACAAGAGGAATGTTAAAATGAAATAGGCTGTATGAATGAAATAAGTATTAAAAAATATGACACGTATATCGCTCACTTATTAACATTATGCTTTTTTTGTTTTATTTAATATCCTCTATTTTACGCTTAACATATAGATGTTATATCAACAATCTTTTATTTTACATTATATAAGTTTGTCGTTCTCACGTGTGTGACAATGTGCATACAGTTTCATATTAATTAAATTTGTCAAAACCGATGTGATATAATATGTAAAATTAAAGATTTTAAATGAGTACAGCTCTGCCTACGTTTCATAGCACTATACAGAGACGAAACGATATTTCCAGAAAAATATAACAAGTCATTAATCATCGCAAGTATCAATACAAATTTCGATATTTCACTGCTTGGCATTTACAATTTGTACAAAGTCGGGTTTTAGCGACGCTCCGCCAACTAAGAAACCATCAATGTCTTTCTCCTTTGCCAACTCCTTGGCATTACCTGCTGTTACTGAACCTCCATAAATAATTCTCAAAGATTCAGCGACTGCAGGACTAACATTTGTAGTAATCCACTGTCTCAACTTCTCATGAACTTCTTGTGCTTGTTGAGGTGTGGCAGTTTTTCCTGTTCCAATAGCCCAAACTGGCTCATACGCCAAAACAACATTGTCCCAAGACTTAATTTTATCAGCAATGGCCTTAGTTTGCCTGAAGACAACTTCTTCGGTTTTTCCAGCTTCACGTTCCTCTAGCTTCTCTCCAATGCAAGCAATCACCTTCAGTCCAGCTTCTAGAGCATGTGCTACCTTCTCGGCAACAAGCTCATCAGTCTCACCAAAAACATTTCTACGTTCTGAATGGCCAAGAATGACCCAGGGAATACCATTATCCAAAAGCATAGCTGGGCTAAGCTCCCCAGTAAATGCTCCCTTGGCAACCTTGTAGGTATTTTGGCCACTGATGTTAACATTGCTAGGTAAAATACTTTTTGTGTATGATAAGTAAATAGAAGGAACTCCAACAACAACCTCTGCAATAGAGTAAAATATTCTTTAAAATATCACTAATTAATCATAAATCTTAACTATTTATAATCCTATTCCCAAGAGATTACCCATTATTCCTTATTAAAAAATTGATCAAAGAATAACAAATTTCTAATCATTATTCCATACTGTTTCTATTCCTCAAGAAAATTATTTGCAATTTGCTTTTTCAAAATTTATATGATGAAACTGAAAGACAATACTGACTTCAGGTCACCCCAAATTCAAATTTGTTAGATATCAATATAATACTATTAATAATCATTATATATCCGTCTTACTAAACATTTTTAATTTTTAAAATTCTAGTGAACTCATGAAATAGTGATAAAGGATTTCGATAGCACAAATTAAGAATAGCACCTACCGACATTAGGATCTAATGGACCGGCTTTCAGGAATGCAACGATATCGTCAATTTCCTTCTTACTACCATTCATCTTCCAGTTACCACCAACAAAGAATTTGCGAGCCATGTTTTTAGAATATTACGTCTAAGCAAAGTGTGATAAGACAAATCTAAATTTCTGAGGTCTATAGAACTCGTCCAACGCTTGCCCTTGCGACCTTCACACTGGCTCTAAGGTGAATCTTATATCCCACCCTATTGGACATCCCCACCACATAGTCCGAAGCCCAATTCACAGTTGTCAATCTACCGACTAGTCAGACTGATATCGTGTGGATATCGTGATTGTGCTCACGTATTATTGACATACCAAATATTAGAAGAATAAAACTTTTTTCAGGTAAGTTATAGTATAGTTTCATAGGTAAATGTCGTCTGTATTACAATGTGCATGATCCTTTAAAAAAGTTTGCTCATTGTACTCTTATGATTTACACAGATTATTTCTTTACTGTCATTATATTCAATAATTTCATATTATCAAAACAAAAATGAAGAATAAACTAATTTATAACGTATCCTTTAATGAAGAATTTGATTACTGACTGCTGGACATTAATCTCGTTCTAATTGCATTATCGTCTTGAATTTTTATTGACATATAAAAGGTTATGTCCATTCAGCGATAATGCTTTTCAATCGGTAAAATGTTAGACATCTATGACTACATAAATATGATTAGTATGTTGATTATTAAAATATAAAAATTATATTAATACTTATCCGCTAGGGAACGACAGAGACACCAAATTAGATTATTTATAAATTGTAAATGGTGTTATTTTCATTAGTTCCTATAGCAAATTTCTGGATATTTCCAAAGCAATCGGTTGTGCTGTCATGACTTGTTAGAATAGAAATTCATTGTTAATTACTATCCTAGGAACTTTTCTAACATTTTGAGAAGTTTGCTGCAAGATAAAAACAATCGTTCATTACAACTTGTGACGTTTTTATTGCTTGAAACTTGGAACAATTCTCATACATCCTGCCATTCAGAATATTCTCTCATACAGTTCTTCGTGTATTTATCTATCGATAATTTGACCTAAGAATCATACAAAAAAAATTCCGATGCAACTTCTTTAAGTGGGAAGAAAGAAAAAACAATGTTCGATACTTCGTCGGACAATGTAGATAATTTAGTGCACAGGTTTGTGCAAAATTTGGGTGTAAAAATTGAGCCTGTTGGCTGTAACAAAGCACAGAGAATCAAGTATATCAAATACGTAGACAAAGCTAGAAAGATGAAACGTGAATTACTACGAATTAGCGAAAAGACTCATGACATGTTGACGCAAGGAAGTTTAGATTTTTCCGACGTTCATAGCGTACAGTCGTTCATGGAGAAGCGTACCAATCTTTTCGATAAGTTTTACATGAAAAGCACACCACTTTTGGCACCCCACTTGAAAAATATCAATAAAAAAATTACTCAGAGTGTGACAAGTGTAAAATCTGAGAACGAGAGAAAGCTAAGAAAACAAGGATCCATTAAAGTTCCAAATTGTACGAATAATAAGGAGTCAACGAATCGCAAGTGTAAAACGGAAATAGCTGATAGTACTCGTGATCGATCTTCAGGATTCGGAAAAAGTACTTCTTGTTCTGCTTTGAAAAAAGGAGACAATTCTTTGAAATGTCAATCCGAAATTAAGACTGTCTCAAAAACATCCAAGATTCCAGTAATTAAATCGAAAGGAATTTACAGTTCTTATGATGCTTTGCCAAACAAAGAGAATAAACGAATTCCTGACAAGGAATACGTTGATCAAAATACTAAGAGTACAAATTTATGGTGGATTCATAAGAAGAAGGAGAACATTGATTCCTGTAATTTAACAGCTGGCATGGTGAGATACACACAGAGGCAAACAGAATTAAATAGAAGATACTTGGAGCTTCAAATAAAGGATACAGATTTTATGAATCAGCACGTGCGAATTACGCTTCATATTGCGATTAAGGTGTTTAAGAAAATTGTAATTGAACGAAATCTAGAATTGAGACGTAATAGATACTTCATATTGCAGGAAATAGACACTAGGAACTTTCAAATGACGGATTCAAGATATCACAAAGTTCTCATGCTCTGCAAAGAAGCTATATTGTCTCTGATCGAACCAAGTAACAAAGCTTTTGTAGTGTACGAAGACAATCTACCGGCACTCATTAAGAATCATTTAACACGAGGATATAGATATCATTTTACAATTTCCAGGTATATCTTAATGAATTATGTTTCACTATACTGTATATATTGTTTATATATACTTTTATAGCGCATCCGAGGATTATTATTCAGCACTATTGATATTAAGTCACTGGGCTGAAATTTTAGTGAGGCATCCAAATACAACTTTGATGCGGACCATCAGTTACGCTCTTGGTTGTAGTCCGCAAAAAATACTCGTATTATCCTGCCCAGAAGATACATCTTAAGAACTGTATGAAATAAAAAGAATATTCTGATACATTATATTAAATAAATAGTATTTTTAGCAATATTACACCTTAATAACTATGGACACAACATTTTATAAGACTGGCTCTTTTTTTTACCAATATCTTCTGAGTCATGTAGTTGCTATCACGTAACAGCCACTATAATTCAAGATATGAATAGAGGCGGTAGAATTGAGATATTAGAGAGGGTATCTTGTTACCATTTTGTACCGCATTTTATATCTTGCCTTTCTTGTCCCTTTGCCCATTGTCGTAGCCACATTGATATTTGGTGCATAAAGTTTATGTAATATGTTGTGTCGTTGCAGGATAAGATTTTGCGATTTTTCTGCAAAATTTAAAACATGGTGAGCGATGAGATAACGGAGACTAATAAGAAGCCACCGCCGATCTTCAAGAATCCAACATTTCAGCAGAAATTTCGTCCAATTAGCAGTTCAGGAAAGAAAAGGACCTGGCGATCCTTGAAACAAGTACTAGCGCAGGAGCGTTCCTTACCATGGCCTTCTGAAGTCGTTCATTGTAAGCAATTTGATATTTTCATATCGCCGCCACGTTTCATTTCATTGGCAAAAAAGCCTCGTTCTAAATCTATGTTTATACAGTAGTTTTTTCATTGTGATTTATGGATTAATATTTTATAACAATTTTCAGATAGTTCCATCAATGCACCTCCCAGCTTCAAACCCGCGAAGAAATATTCTGATATATCTGGTTTGCCGGTAAGTATTTCTTATTGTTTCAGCAGTAGCAATTGCAATCTCATTAGGTCTGAATTATATCAGTTATATGACGATGTATTGTTTTTAATTTACAGGCAAGATACACAGATCCCCAGAGTAAATTATATTATGCATCCACTGAAGAATTTGCTACTGTTCGAAGTTTGCCGATGGATATCACTGCTGGATATTTAGCACTGCGTGGTGCTTCTAGTATTGTCGGTTAATAATCTCTATACGCGCAACAACGTTGCGTAGAAATCCCGTAACGATTTGCAATGAAGCTAATATGGTCAAAATTAAATGATAAATGTACAAGCTCCGACAAGAGATGACATTCATTTTGTGACTGCTTTTTCAACATGTTTTTACCATTCAGAGTTATGACTCTGTCAGTTTTGGGAAATTGAGATTGTTGTTAAGTTAAATAATTGTAAATCAGTTTTCGAAATGATTGAAATATATCATTAAAACTTCATAAAGTTGTGTAAAATTTCACGTATTTACACGAGTTGATTACATATGACGTACGTTATTTGAGTAAACGTAGGTAGTCTGTCTTGTTACTTTGCTTTCATAGTTTCCACACTTACATCTCATGAAGTGAGAAAATGCAATTTATTGCATTTTGAATTAGTGTCAAATTTCGAAATTTATGGTATTAATTTGTTTATAAATTGGTCTTTTAACACAGATTTGTTAATAATCAAATTTTTGTATGATTGCCGTAAAGATAGAGACGGAAAATGATTTTATTCTCAGACTTGTCACAATTCGAAGTCTTTTTTGTAATAGTTTTATACTACTATACCTGCATTATTTTAAAACCTGATACGGCTACGAGATACGAATCGCACGTTATAAATTACATAAAACTAGTATGTAGTTGTAAACGGCGTCAATTATACATATGTACGTACGAGGCCCATTCAAGATGTTATACCTGCCGAGGAGTAGCGCCACTGGTCTACATGTTCATACGAACAACATAATTATGGTAACTTTCTGAAATGGTGACATGCACAACTCAAATATAAATCAATTTGGCATAATAAGAAAAGTATTTTCCATGGTTAAACTAAGATGACCTCACGTAAATGTAGACAATTGTTAAGAGAATAGCGTCTTCGACGGGTTTAACAAATATTTTCAAATAAAAAAAATTTGTTAGACGCTTTCCTTACTTTCTCATCACTTTATCTCTTCTTAATATTTTACACGTTTAATTCGTTATTAAAAAAGCTTGTCCATTATAACTTAGTGTACGAACTAAAAACTAATGGGATAGAGGGAGCTATTAGGAAACTTCAAAAACTGCTTTACTTCTAATCTTTAGATCGCTGGTTTTTTTTTTCCTTTCAGTTCTCAGTCTTTCGCACATCTCAACATGTTTTATTTGCTACCATTCGGCCATTGCAAACTTGCAAAAATCATTTGCACTTGGAAATTCAAAGAATATGGCCTAATTGTAATGTAGCATGGCGATTCACCGGTGTTAGGTCGCGATTTTTTCTGAGAGGGTTAAATTGATTAGTGCTGGAATTTCTTTTCACTCCAGATCAGGCATCTCATCGTCGTCACTGTCTGAATCATCAGCCTCCTCCCCAATGTCGTCTAGATCGTCGAAGTTTGGCTTGCTGTCACCAGCACCACCGAGACCACCCATTTGACGCATCATCTAGTTAAGCAGAAAACAAGAAATGCATTATGATTCAAAGTTCACATTCTGTTCAATGTTAGTAGAAAAATTATAATTACATCCTCCAGATCTCCACCACTGCCTCCCATGCCACCATCATCACTGTCATCTTCATCCTTCCACTTGTTGAAGTCACTCTTCAACCAATGGAATTTCTTGTTCTCCTTAGTGAGACGAGGCCAATATGGACCATCTTCTTTTTTGGTGAGTACTAGTTCATAGTTCCTGCCCTTTAAACTCTGGATTGTCTTCTCTACATCAATTTCTTTGTATAAATTGATAGTAACTTCATGCAGTTTACGGTCTGTGCCTCCTACACCCTTAAAATATATCTTTTCTGCTTCAACATTTAGTGTTGGGTCTTTACAATCCTCCAAGCAAATCGTAACATAAAGAATATTGCTCCTTTGAGCCCACATAACAGGTGGAGGAGGTAACCTAAAAGAAAGTGAATTTTGATTGTAAAAAATCGTTCAACATTACATCATTACAGTAACTTAATTGTTCCAATGTCAAAATAAATTATTAAAAAATCAATAATATAAAGATGATACATTTTATGCATTAAGTAAAGAAGTATAAAAACTTGGTCACAGAAGAAATAATTGGAGGGGAAGTTAATACGAAAATTTTAACTTTGCCTACAAAAATCGCTAGTCACTGCAAGCAGGAAGCACACCTTACGCCGTTCTAATATTGATGAATACTGCAGGGAGACGCGTTTCTCATAGATGTATTAACAAAGGCTTTCCATTTAATTTCAACGAGTTGAAAACGATACGAAGCGATAAATTATATTCCGAGTAGCGATAAAGGGATAACAAATGGAAAATATAGCTCTCGTGTTACGAGGTATTCCAAGCCGCATTGGCGTGGTCGTACCGCCACTACTCGCCATGGTAAAGAATGAATTTCATATTAATATTATATGTTCCTAAAAGATACGCAAAAGGGAACAATATTTTCTCATGAATTAGCATAACGGGAACAATGCTTCATGGCTGTTTTCTAGAAACTTCGAGAATCAATAAAACCATTTTACAACATGGCGGTCTTTCGAAAGACACGGGGCGGCTTAGGCGGTTTTTACTGACGAATACCCGTCCGAATCATTTACGAATTAAAGTCAGAATAGTCATTTTGATATGGTCTTAAAACTTTAACATGAAATTATGTGAATTTTCATCTACTTACTGGCCTTCTTGGGTCATTTTCTGGATGGCTCGATCCACGAGAAGGAAACAAACACACCACACTTACGTACCGCGCCGCACTACTGATTCGAGAGTGTTTCGAGATAGAAATATCGACCAAACAAATAACATTTGGCCAATGGGATGGCGCTCGACGTCTTTCTACTTCCGGAACCGATATTTAAATGGACTAACTTTTGATTGACTTATTGAATAGTTTGTTTATCACTAGTATAATAAGATATGTGCATCTACGAAATTATGAAACTGCCAAATTCTATTTTACAATAAAAAGTTTTCATTGTCGGTACTTCCAATTTGATTCGTTCCACATACATACGATTCACGCTACCTTCGGCAACCTTCGTTCTATTTGACGAAGCTTCTGCCAGTAGGATTCATTGGCGGTATTTTATAATATTTGAAATGTGTGACTTGCAACTATTACACTACGGATAATTAGAAACTAAATTTAAATAATCAATTAAGCAGAAGGAGATAAATCTGCAGAAAAGAATGATATATTAAAAAAAATTTTATAGACCTATGTGGTGAGGAAGTAACTAAAAACCGGTAAATTAATTGTATTATAATTTTCACGAAATTTATACTCAATAATCGTGAAAATCTGTGCTTTAACATGAAAAAAATTTTAATAAAATCCTTTTAAGCACATGTCAGATTTTGCTATTTTCGAAAAAAAATAACTGGTATCCCTCGAATTACGTGTATAGAATTTGATCTAGATATTACATTATAGTTCAAGTCTCTCACTTTAAATAATACTATGTCCAGTATTGCATATCTGATCTTCGGGACAGGTTGAATCGACCCGCGTAAGAGCCCTAATTAACTGTGGACCAACACATCCAGGACACGTAAAAACAAAAGTAATATCACGATAGATCATATGACTAATTGATATTTTTACATAACATATCACCTCGTGGAAAGTCGTTACACAAGCATTTATGATTTTATCAAAATCTTATTAATCCCATTTGGACGTCGATTATAACGAACGAATTCAAAAAATCAATATTCTCCAAAACAATTGCATCTAAACATACAATAAATATATTTGGAATGTAAAATAAATGAAAACGCGCAAGCGATGCAGTATCGTGTTATCAATAATCAATCAATAAATTTTTATATAACCTACCTAAAATGATATCGTTACATAAACAGTATAGCAACACGTTTTCTTTTAAGTAACAATATAGAGCGCGACTTGGTCAATTAATATTTTTATATAACTCTTAGAACACCTGGTACAGTTCTTTATTTCTGCTTACACCTGTTATACGACCCAGCACTCAGTATCAAAAAGATTAAAACAAATACTACCATATAATCTAAAAAGATAATTAATATTATTATAATTTACCCAATAAAATTCGCTCCCAAGCATAAATCGTCTATACCTACATTACGTTAATATACACAACTATACTATTTAATTTTTTCAAATCTTCAGACACGTATTCAGGGTACATTAGAAGCATTATCTTATCATAATACAAACGCCAAAGAAAATTATAACAATCTGTAACTACCTTGACTACTCGTAAGTATGAAAAAGAAAAAAATTACTTTTATGAGACTTTCGACACGCTGCAAGTGTATCCTTCGGTAGTTCTTCGGGTACGCAACAGAGATGAGTGAGAGGAAGGGATAGCACTTACTTGTTAGATTGTAGGTCACTTGGTATGGAGGGGCTACCCTTCTGCCTTCTGGTGGCCACGAACTAACTGGACATACAGACATACCACCAGTCTCTTTCTCCTGCAGGTTCGTTTCAGGTGATAGAGTCGCTTGGTCACTCGACGGTAATACTTCAGCAGACTGTCAAAAGTGGCGGTCGAGGACTGACACACAGATAACAAAAGTACAAGGTGTTCATAAATCGTGGGATGTATGCCATCCAGTGTAATAAGTGACAGTGGGGGAATCAAAGGTAATCAAAAAAGTTGAGAAGATTCGGGAGAATCAAAGTTACCATGAAAGGGATTTTAATTCGTTGTTAATTCGTCTCTAATCGTCATCAACGCCATGTCTACAAGTTCCCTCTTCTACAAGGACAAGTATGCCGTAAGTGTCATCCTACATCTAGGTTATAATGTATCTGTATATGTATATTATCTTAAGAACAATATATTCAACCAGATATATACATGGTACATATATATTGTATATATCTGAATTGATAAACATCAATGTTTAAAGACAGGTTAGATAATTACATGACTAACGATCTGTCACTGTGAAATTGCTTTGGAGGTTATTTATTCTTAACTAGTAAAACTGTCTTGACTCTACTACGGCACTGGATATATAATATCCTTACTTCCTGATAATTATAACAGATAACAACGTACGTCCATATTCTACATTATATATTATTTCAGCCAAACGGTCGTGTGCCCATAGCGAGAACAGTACGTGTATCGAATAATATAAATTGCGGATAACTCTTAACTGGACCATATACGGTACAGGTATACACGGCAGTACACGATCCGAAATCGTAATACGTAAGACATATCGATGATAGAGTGATAAGTTAAAATCATCAACGTTATGTTATGTTACCATTAATACTCCTCGGTAGCATGTAAAAGTGCTTGTTGGCCGATAGGGGTCAGTCATGGAAAGTTATCATACATAGAAATTATCATCTATTATTTCCATTGAGAGAACTCTAGTGGATCAAGGAAACTGATAGAATTAAAAAAAATTAATTTATTATCAGCAACAAAGTATAGCATTTACACTATTGTTATGATTATGTTACGTCTAAGTTTGCATCTGTATAACTTAAAATAACAGTACCGCAGTTACTGTCTATTCATTTGTCTCTAAGATATTTTTTTTCCTCCAAGAAAACTCAACTGAATTATAAAAGGTTGTTGTATTATTGGTCGTCTTAATTAAAGGTGATAAAATATGATTGATCTTATCTTATTACATGTATGTACATTGTACATACATGGTGCGATACGTAATATGTATGCGTCGTTGCATTTTGTCAAGGTTAATACGTATATTTCATTTGCACGTAGATGCGTAGATATCGAAACGAGCAGAGATCTAGCAACAATTAGCTCCATACGTTCTCGTCCCATTTTTCCATAGTAGGCGTTACTCGTAGGCGAATAATTAAGCGAATAATAAATTAATTTCGTCATATTTTAAGCACACCGATAAAAGCCACACGGTATATTTGATATTACTATAGCATAAAATAAATTATGAAAAATCATTCTGATAACGGGAAGTGACGAGTGAACGGAAGTGCTGCCGATACTAGCTATAAAAAATGTATATAAAAATATATATGCAATACGTAACGGACACACTGTGAATGGAGAAGGTTGGCACTCTGCGTGCGCAGCAAGTTCCTTTTGTAACACCCGTTATTTCCTGTCTTTAGCTTGCAGGTATGCACATAAACGTGCATCCATGTAAACAGAGCCTTACGTCATGTACGGCATGACTTTCCGGACACCGTGTATAGGTCAATATTTATCCGGCTTCTCACGAGTCTACTATACTCGCGAAGAGATAGAACCGATCGCCGACTGCATTTCAGCGTAAAGTTCAACCGGGCTCTGATCTCCGTGGTGTTTTATTTGATTACATAATTATTGGATAAGATTATAAGAAGCGAATATCCACGTAACGCAACGGTGGGCTGATAACTGGCAGAAGGCCTCGGGGGTGAAAGTCTTACGTCAGAGACTTGCATCTTATTATACTGGACAACTGCAGCCCACGCAAACTTCTAGCTGACTAGCTCCCACAGGGAGCAATACTCTTCCACGAGGTTCCAGAAATAGGTTATATTAGCAAGAGCGTCTTTTACCCCCTGGTACGCGTCTAAAAGAGGAATAACTACCGATGGTATACATTTATATACACGGACAACTGTATAAAATACATCTAATACAGCACCTGCGAAAATTTTATAAAGAAATTGGTAACAGTGGAATATTTTCATATCATGGAAGCCATCAGAAGTCTTGCGAAAGTCTATCGAATTTCACGAGCGAAGTCAAGAAGGCGTTACAGTCCTCGTTATGAAATCGCATCTGCGCGAAAATTTATAGCTAAACAGTTCCTACGCCAGTAGTTTATTATTCCTAGCGTGGCAACTAAGGCGTGTTATTGGCTTTTATCGTAACGTGGATTATAAAGGTCGCAGAGCATTGCGTTCTTTCTAGTGCATTATCCTGATTCTTGGCGATCGCTTCGTGTTCATAGCCAGAAGGATATTCTGTCACTGCATCTATGTACATACTGTACACGTACAAGCACGTACCTGGGCCTGACGATGTAACGTCGCTATCACAGTTATGGTCCCAGCAAGAGGATTGTGAAAGACCTCCGTTCCGGTAGTGGGCGAGCACGCTTCCGGTCTGTCCTCGCGATACCGCTATTTAATAAAGTATAATACTACGGGCTTCTGCGATTTTTTTTCTCTCTGTCTGTCGCACTCTCTCTACATAATAATTACAGATCTGCTACGTATAGATGGTATACGCGTATCCTATATTAAAGAACAATGTGAGACTGTAATTTTAAATGATAAATCACTCAAGGAGTGTCTCATCTGTTCCGTCACGAACGAACCAGTGACCCACCTCTCCATTAACCTTTAAGGCAGGGAACTTATACGTAAACGATGGGAGTGTTTCCGGCTACTGCAGACTGGTTCTTAGCTTAGTATGAAGGTCCTGCAGGTCTCTTGAGTAAATACGGTAAGTAGACGTAAGAGCATGAGTAAATGTGTAGCGAGCAGGCCTCGACGGGGATCGACAAGTTTTTCTAGTTAACCGGATGAGCAACACGTGTTTAAAGTCCGCTATGCTTCTCGGATCCGTATTGCGATGTTGTGTGGTATGATGGACTGTATAATTATATATATATATATAAGAGCACTTATTTATTAGGTAAAACAATAAAGTTTCAGCGCAGTAGGTTAACAACATAATGGTCTAACGGCAAGAGCCGATCTCAAAAGTATCTCAGTGCGATTTACTTCCGAGAGTTTGGCTTCTATACCTTTTCTTTTCACGTTTCATTGACCCGCTGCGCTCGGTATACGGCTTCGTGCTTTCCCATTTGCAGTGTCGAGACGGCAGGATAGATCCTAAGCCATCGCCGGTGCCCTGTCGCCCGCTGGACGTTACGTAAACTGTCTGTTCTTGTTATCCAGCGTGGAATAAACATTCTGTATAACCTATAGTCGAATGGTTATTTAATGGACACCCAGTGACTACCGTTCGTATACTAGCTTTAGGATCTACAAATGAAAGTCAATTAGACTGGAATCTTCCCACGCGCCATGACACAATTGGGAGCTGATATAATTCATGGAAAGCGTTTCGATCGATATTTTCTCATAGGACTGTCTCTGCTGGTTTGCCTATTGCTTTTTTGTTTTCTATGCAGAAAAAAACTTACCGCCTCGATGACTACGTGGTTCAATTACATTGCTAATTGTCAGCTCCTGAAACACGAAGGTGAAGATGTGCCGATAAATTTTTGTTGGTTATGTTTCTCTTATTTTACTTCTCTATGGACTTTCTGTCAGTTTCAAGGCGGAGAACACTTTGCTAGGACTCACTGTTGTTTTATCCGACTATTTTGCCGCTCTGTGAGTCGGAGAAGAGAAGCTAAATATAATCGGTGAACAGAAAACGCATAACCCTCCCGCCTAGATGCGTGAGACGCGACACGAACTACATAGCTCGTTCCTTTTCGGTGTTACTCGAAGAGCTTCGTTCGTAGCTTCAGTTAGGTTTTCACATAGACGACGAGCGAATGCACTGTTGTGCAGCTCAGCGTCCAGACGGCTTATAAATGGCGTAGGTATATCCTACTGCGGTAGAAGAGAGTTTAAGTCAATGTCGATTTAATCGAGCGAATAGCAGCGTGGTGCTTCGCTTCGACTTTTCTTTGTGCACCGATAGCTCTTCCTTCTGACACTTTCGTATTTTGACGGGCAAATAAAATACGGCAAACGTAAACTGAACGGGCGCGCGTGACGGCATTTAAATATCCACGATTAACCCAGTGCACTTTATTTGGATCAAGATCGAACGAATCAGGGGTCTGGATTCAGTTCTCTCTGATAACAGATCTCAGTGATAAATCTGATAGAGAAAAATTAAAATTGCAAGGATTCTAACGTCAGTGCATAGATACATACATCATATGTATATGAATCGTTCCTTGAATTTTCAAGAGCCGTGGCGAATGCTAATTTTGGATTAATCCGTATTCATGGACCAGAGTGAAATCACTGCGAGAGAGCGACTGCTGTGTTTCAATAATTAAGTTTCGAAATGTGATGACTGTTTAATATAGGCTTTTTTTAAAGATTTTTTAACTGCTATCTAGAAACTATTTGCGACCGTGCATGGTTAATTTATCAGTTTTTTTTAATTTTTAACAAAAGCGTCTATACTTTCTACAATTAATGAATAGACCCAAACGATATGGACACACCCTTCAATCGTTTCCATTAATTCCGGTAAAAATTCAAACCAACTTCACACGGTCACTGGATTTCAAAGTCTAAATTCAAAAGTCGACCAACAGACCGATTCCGTTTTTCGATGTCATTTTTACATATATAAAAACCTATTTCATTAGTTGTGTAACACAGAACGGATCATGTACTCTATACGCAATACGGATATGACCATTTGGCGCGCTGGCGCAATCTAACATTCAGTACTCATCCAGCTGGCGACCAGTAACAGTATATCCAGCGGCCAGGTCAAATAATTGAACTTGCCGATAGAGACTTTAAAAAAAAACATATAACCCATAAAAAAAATTCAATTCATTATTTAGACGCTATACAAATCGGACCGATGGAAACTATGAAGAAATGAAGAAAAGTCACTCACTTCATTCTCCAGAGAAAGTTTGAACCTGTCAAGTGAATGCTGATCTGATGAACGTTGACCTTAGTTACAAGAAACGAACTCGTAGTACTCTGTAAGAAAGGCGTTTAAATACTCGTGCCAGTTAGTGTACGCCTGACGTTACCAGAAAATTGTTTACGTAACAATCTCGCCGGCATACGCGACGCTGTTGTGAGTTCGCGTATGCGTCGCAAAGTGCTAGTTACACTACGAGCATTCTGATTCGGTATCGCGTTTCAATTCTCTCCTGTCTCGTACGAACAGCGACGCACCTCGGAATACCTACGACTACAGCGGTGACATTGTTTAAATTCGTTTGTGCGTTTCCCTACGTATTTACAAGACTTTGGTACTTATTGATATACAATAGAGAGAGAGAGTGATCATTTGATTGGTAATAAACAGTGAAGCAGTGCAATACATTAAGAAATCTCAACGTATAGTCATCGTACAAATTCAAAAGAGTGTCGAATGACTGTTTGATCTTCCAACGCCCAATTACACAACCAGCTATCTGTTCCCGCTCACATCTCTGCAAACATCGGTACGATAAAGAACTTCATTTTCAATGGTTCAGTAAGGATCTTAGAACGAAGAGTGGTGAATCAGTTCGAAGCCCATTGAATGATGGATCAATATGATCTTTGATTGTGATTGATATTTTATTTAAATGGTGTTACGTGATACTGGAATATACTCGAGTCAGTGCTCTGTGGAATTATAAATGTAATTTAAAAGCAACAAGGACATTTTAACAGGGAAATATTTGTAAAAGTACCTTGCTGATCGCTCGAGCATGTCTCCGGACTGGTTTTCAATGCGGCTTCTCTCGTTCGTTACGAACGGGTCGAACAGTTTTGAAATCTCCTGCGTTTGAAGTCTTCGCGGGTAGATTAATCAGTGGCTGATAATGAACGAAGTGAAGCAAGTTTGGACGTCTTTAAGATCACCGAGAACCTCAACGGCCCTGATAAATAATACCAACTCAAATACGACTTGGTACGACGTTCCAGCACCTGTTATAATACACAATAGAGAGTTCTGTGAAGACACGAGTGCCATCGGTGTGAGTAGCGAGAGGAACAAAGTCGAGACAACTCCTTGCGAATTGTCAAGAATGGATGAGGTATCGAAGAAGCATAATATGCAGCAAAATAGCAATATGGTGCAAGATGAAGTCTTGTATCAGAATAATGTTGAAGCAGCTTTGAATAGCCTGAGTAAGATATGCGTAGAACCGTTGAAGGCTGAGATGGATCTTGATATGAGTACTGATAACAGTGAGAAAGAGACTAGTCCTGGACTCAATTCGGAAATTGAGGAATCTAATCAGAGAAGGAGACATAGTTCCAGCGTAGAGATCGCAGCTACGAGTTCGTTGACGATCGGAGAGGATGGGATGCCGAGTATTAGTTTCAGCTTCTTGCAAACTGAGGATAGCACGAAGGTCATCGAGGTCAAGGATAAGGTCGTAAAGGACGAAGAGAAGGAAAAGGTCGAAGCAGGAATTCAGGATCAGTTGTATGACTTCCCTAAGAGTCCAACTGTCGAAGCCACCAACGTCACAAGCAGTTCAGCTGATACGAAGCGACGTAAGGATGATGATATTATTGATGAGAAAAATACGATTGAAGATGATCTGTACGATGTACCAAAGTCTGCCAAGGAAACAAATGATTCTGTTACCAAAGATAGCGAAACTATAGAGTCCTTTAAGGAGGATGATTTAAATTTACCTAGTTCCGAGAGGAAGAATGACAGCAAGCGTTCCTCCAGGTCACTGAAGTCATCGAGAAGCATGAGAGTCGCGGAATCCGACATGACTGAGACACTTGGAATAGCGTCAGGGTCTTATTCCGATCCGGAGTGTCCAGAAGGTCTGTCATCCCGTCATAGTAAACGCTTGAAACGTCAGAAACGTCGACTGGGCAAAGCGTGGGGGAAAATGCGAAGTTGGCTTAGAGACGAGAAGTCCAGATTCGGTGAAGTAGTTGCGAGACACGCCAGGTTACAGGCTGTGGGTGCCTTACAATCTGATCAAGAGGAACATACCAGAGGTCAATGTGGGTCCTATGACCTTACCAAAGAACATAGCTTGAACTTGGGCTCGATCACTAGAGTCGAGGAGTTTGGATTATCTTCAGTGTCCGAAGAAGGTAACGTGTCGGATACGGAACGACCGTCCAGTTCGTTCGAGCATAGCGGGAAGTCTTCCGAGCTGAATAAGGAAGACGTGGAAAAGATAGAGCACGGAAATGGAAATTTAAGAAAGAAGACTGTCAGTTCTGATAATATATTAGGAAGTGCAAAAATCAAATTCGCTCCGGTTTCGTTCAGCATGGATAAATTGTGCTCCGACGGGGAGAATGAGGACGCCAGACAAGAGGCTGAGGGCGAGACTCGAGACTCTGCTGGGAAAGGCGGCCTAATTAAGAGAAGAATGCTCGGGTCAATCAGGGGGTTAATGGCTTCTACTCATCTGATCCAACCTCATGAGATCGAAGAGGTATCTAAAAAATGACTCTGGAGACGGGTGTGTCTCTCTTTCTCTCTTCCTATTACACTAATAACACTAGACTCATGATCAAGCTTCTGCATCGAGTCATTTTGAAATCACTACAGGAAGTGATTCACGACTCACTAGAATTACCTTTCTGAAAACTTTTACTACTGTTAGAGTAGTATATCCTCGTGATGAACGTATAGCAATTACTGAAGATTTTTAATGACCAAGAGAGAGAAAAAGAGATGATGATGATGACGTATCTTTATTATTATTTCATTATAGAAAAGAATGGAAAAAATAATATGTAATAGGAGTACTTATAATATTGAAATTCATTTACGCAAGAAGGAAGCGAATTAACATAGGCCCCGGCACGCCCAATTTGTTATCGAAGTGGAGACGTGACCTTCGCGTAGTAATGGAATCGCGTGAGAGAGAGGGAGAAATGGAGAACAGATGAAAAAGCAGCTAAGTGTTTCGCAAATCTTGTATGGTTTAAAAAAATAATTTTTTGCTTCTCTAACGAAAGTCTGAAATGAATTGAGCATTTGTCACTGTATTATATTCTTGAAACATCTCTGGGATTGGGTTCACTTAATTTTCTTAGTCAGCTAATTTCCTCTTCCTGAATTTTTTTTATTAGTTATTCGAATGGATCTGTGATTTAAGCGAAGGTAAACCTCGCGCTCTTTAATCGCGGGAAGCATGGAAAGTGTGGGAAAGTTGAGTGGAGAAAATACTACTTTGTTATATACGTAGCATACTCTTCTTATAGCTTCAAGGCAAGTTCGCGTTACACCTTGACTTCCCGTGCGATTCAATCACCGTGTGTACTATATGCACGTACGTATTGCTCTATGTATACAAGGAGCGTGGCGCGTGTCTCCTCTCTCCGTGACGACTAGAGAAATTCTATTTCGCGGACGTGTATGAAATAATGTGCTGAAGAAAGCATTTGGATTTCGCGGGATGACCTTACGACGTTCAGCTAGCAGCCGCTAGAGTTCATTTGCCGTCGAGTATCACGCGTAGCAATTTTAATTTTTTTTTACCGCTTCGCCACTCTCCAGCCTCCAGTGAAAGATTATTAGGGTCGTTTCTATCGGTCGATTCAAAAGTCAATTGATACTCTTGTAATATAGTGTATGCACGATCTTCTTGGATAACTCCACCATGACGACCTTAGATCTGTGTATTTTTAAAATTTACATCTTTCTAACAGACGTGAATCCGCTTGGCCTCAAGGCAGTTAAAAGTGACAGATGATGGAAGTAATACTTATTTTCTTGTAAGAGGATCTAGTTTTAACTAAATGTAGTTTAGATAGGTTATCTTTTTGTAGAGTCACATAAGCGACGAGTCTTATGTACCGGAACAATTTAGAGGTTATTCTTGCTCGTCACGCATGTCGAGCATCTGTTGCTACAATAAGAAATACATATATGAAATCACGATATAAAAACCTTCGTCTATGTGGAAATGTGCCGTTGAGCTTTGTCAAATTAATCTAGATAAATAACCGGAAGATTGACTATGCTAGTTACATTTTAATATAGACGCAATATACTTGTGGAACGATAAGACGGTTAAAATCCGGTAGCAATTTTTCATGTCTTATCTCGTGCTCTGGCTAGTAAAATCCATTCAAGTATTACAGGGCCATTCGAGACGAGTGCATTGCGAGTCTGGAACTTATCAGAACAGGCCACTTAAAAACCGGCCTTGCAAGATTTTCACGCTTCGCCAACATTTCCTCTGATATTTTTAGCAGTGTATCGCTAATAAATAAAATCAAGTCTCCGTGTTAGACTCAGGACTGTTTTCGATAAGTATCAATCAATAATCAAAATATAGAACTAAAATATTCCTTCTGCATACCAAGAGGAAATCGGTAGTAAACAATTTCTACGTACAGAGTGAATTCAACGAATTTCACTCACGGAATAAAGACTTTCAGCATGCGCCTCATTGTGAACGCGCATTCATCTCGGAATAAGGATTTCTCCAGGGTAATGTAATGCAAAGAGATTTACTAGTGATTTTTGATGGGAAAGACTTTCGGCAATTAAGCTTACACTTACATTTAATTGGCTTTCTAAAGAATTCATCATATATAAGACACCGCATAATAACTGTGCCACTGTACATAAATACTGGCCGAAGTCAAGTTGAGAGATGTAACACGTATGTTGCATATCTATATATTAGTGAACTATAGATATATATACATTCAATGTATTTAAAAATCTCGTTTGACCGGTAAAAACATAGTCACTGATAGTAGAATACTTCGTAATGGGTTATCGATACCAGACTGAATTTATCTTGAGGTGTGCGACAAATGTCAAACGATTTGACACGCTGCGCTCGGCTGAATAAATGGAAAGGCAATGCCCTAGTACAAGTAAGATATATCCCGATTAAACGAAAGTCTTTTCGATGTGTTTCATTGCATTCCCATCGTGCGTCATGTTGAATACTGAACGACAGGGACCTGTCAAACGAAAGTTTTAATACGGGTGTCTCGAAAATACTCGAAGTTTCCCTCACTTGCGTTTCTCAACAAAGCCTTATAATTAAAATGGCGTACTAATTTTTTGTGCCCTGTACTATTTTTAAACTATGTGGACGACGTTTCACGCGGCAATTATCATACGTGCTTGTTGTGATGATAATTTTGTTGTTTCACGTACAAGGCTAGAAATACTTGATACGATACATAGAGTATACGTTTCTATATAGAAAGTAAGATCTTCATATGGATTATAACCCGAAAAAGATGATTAATGCAAAGTAGCGTTAATTAGGCCATTGAATCTCTCGCTATAATGACAAATTCTTCAATTTCAACGTTCGAATCAAAAAGTCACTTCGATGACTACGACGACTTCCACGTTCCCCTTGATCGCTAATTTAACGGATTCATGCTTCACGAAAACTTTCACGTCTTTTGCGACACTGGGTAGGAAAAAACAACTCAGGAAGTATTTGATTAAGAGTCGTTGTGGAGAAGCGTAGAGAGGAGGGGAGCTTTCGGTAACATTTGAAATAGAAAAGAAAAAGGAATAGTGAAATTGTGCAGGGAACTTTTTTTGCGACTTTTCTACTATTCGGACAGATCGTTAAAAATTGTACAGTGATAACTATTTGGCCGACTTCAAAAGGAATCAAAATGGGGAAAACGTTAAAGAAATTTCTTTTATTCGTGCTAACTTTAAGCATGGATTTACGATTATATATGGAAGCCACTGTTCAACCCTCAACGTCTTACCATATATGTCTCCTTGAAGGAAATGGCAATTGTTCACATGAAAGACAGTAGAAACGTAGCATTTTTTAACTTCTGCCAAGCGTGAATACTGCTAGGTTACTCGCTCCGCTTCAGAGTTTCGAGTATTCATGCGAGGATCGAGTAAGGTAGCAATATCGATTATGATTAAAATGTATTATATAAAGAAAAAAAAAAGAAAACTGTTAGTATATTTTGACCCTTAGAGTATAAAATATTTAGATACGTTTTAAAGACATAGCTAAAACATATAAATCTACTTGTTACGTTTTAAAAACGTTTTCTAAGACGTGTCTCAATGTTCTGTGACGTATGTGTAGTTTCTAGATATTCTTGTTTTTGAGGTATTATTTCTAAAAATAGGCTTGGGCTATCGGACATGTTTTCAGAGCGTTTCATATCTAACACGTGTATGAGTTCTACTTTTCTTACAGGCATAAATATTCGAATGATTTCAGCAGATTTTGCTCGGATTTCTAGTCTACGTGCGACGCACTTAACATGTTTTTCTGTTCTTTTTTTAGGGAGGTCAGGGCGGATTCGAGGAAGTTCGACGATATGTCAAGCAGGGTGGTGACTTCTGCAAGGAACTCGCTGCCATTTTACACGAGAGGTATTACAATAATTTTACACTTTAATAAAGTAATCGGTCCAGTGGCAGCACAGGGAGAGCGTAATGACTCGTTGGAGCGTGAGAAGAAAGTTTGCAGTGCTGACTTGCAGATATTTGTCATGGCGATTGTCGTATATTGCCGTCATCTTGTTGATGTCTAGATTATTATTTACTTGACTGCAGTCCAACAGATGATTGACGTACATTCATTTAATCCTTTTTCTCATTTGTCTCATATTTCTGTATACCAGAAAATTGTTAACGCAGACGTATATAAATAATTTTTAAGTATATTTAATATTTTATAATCATTTTTCAAGAGCTGAACTTGAAGCTACCTATGCCAAGGGTCTCAGCAAACTCAGCGGTAAGCTGACCAAAGCTTGTTCAAAGGATCAAGGTATGTATTCTCTCCTCCCCTTTAGTTAATTCGAAAGTTTGCTATTTATTATTTTTGGATATTAGGTGGAAATAGTGCAGGCGGCGTAAATGAGGCTTGGCGATGCGTCGGAGAGGAAATGGAAGCTGCAGCTGAAGCTCACAGAGTGTTAGGAGTAGCTCTCAGCGAACAACTGGCTAAACCATTGCGTGTAGGTTTTTATAAAAATAATATGAGATAAATAAACACGGTTTGAGTCAGATTCTAATTTGGTGATTAAATCAGTCGCACGCTGTGTCGTAAACTAAAAATATCATCCTCAGGTCGGTGTCGCAGAAGCACAAGGGCGCTCAAGAAAAGTTATTGAGAATTCCGTAGACAAGGCTTCAAAATCCTTACAAGAATGGAGAAGCATTGCTGCAAAGAGTAAAAAACAGAGCTTCGCATGTGCAAGGGAAAATGAGAGACTCCAGGA
Source organism: Trachelus stipa (assembly GCA_036026315.1). Taxonomy (NCBI): domain Eukaryota; kingdom Metazoa; phylum Arthropoda; class Insecta; order Hymenoptera; family Cephidae; genus Trachelus; species Trachelus stipa. The sequence continues at coordinate 77,268 of JAYRCB010000704.1, forward strand.
TCTGGCGAGGATACAGTCAATCAGTCAGGGTCAGCAGAATAATAACAAATCTTCGAATCATCATATGACAGAGAAGGAGGCAAACAAGCTTGAAACTAGAAGAAGAAAAGCAGAGGACTCGTCGAGGAGAGCAGATACCGAGTTCTACACGATTAGCGTGAGAGCAGAAAGAGCCAGGCTAGAGTATGAAAGCACAGTACGAAAAGGTGCTAAGCAAATGGAATTATTAGAAGAAGAGCGACTAAGTGCATTAAAGGATTTGGCCAATGTCTACTTGGCACATTTGCAGGCACTTGCACCACGTCTTCAGCAGGTAATCAGTATTTGAATTGTTCATATTCTACAACATAATTTTAGTTTATCAAGTTCATAAATTTTTCACACTTACCATTTTCTTCATTTCTATTGATTCGTATCTTTACAGAGCGCTGATAGACTGTCTACTCCTGTACGAAATTGCAATGTCTCCCAGGATGTCGAAATCTTGAAAAACTTGATTCGCAGATTGGATAATAACGATTCATCGAACGCGGAACAACTTTTGCCTGACTTCTACGCGGAGCATGTGACCCTGGCAATGAATAGGGAGAGACGAAAGCAGGCGCTAGTGAGAGTGCTTCACTTGATAAGACAGGACTTAGAAAGAGAGCGGCGGGGTCGTGTAGGCTTGGAAACTTTACACAGGGCTTTTATAAAGACACCTGCTTTTGCGGCCGACGAGAGCACGCAGAACGTTACGGATAAATTGCATCATGTACGTTTCTATAATATCCTAGTCTGGGTACCCAATTGCTATTGTAAGGCGTCGTATTACTCGAGCTGAGCTGTGTTAGATAACACGGTACCGTAAAGAACTTTGGCACTTGTTTATAACGGCAGTGCCGTACCGAATCAGCTTTCAAGCCAGTTACTCGTATCTATAGCTAATAGGCATACTTTTTTGCATGGAATTCCAGGAGTTAGGTATACGTTGAAAATATTACAGTCTTTTATTTGAAATTTTACAAAAGATTTTTCGACCAATAGCCTTGACAGAGTCGAATTAATCCTTGAAAGTGATACCGATATTACGTATTTTCGATTAACCTTGCTACCTACGTGCAAACCACAGCCAGAATATACCGTATCAATTCTTTTTATCAAACCGTAAATCGCAACCTTGACAGGGACTTTCCAATATTTGAGTGTCGACGATTACTTACTTACGCAGACTGATTTCTTAATTTCTATATAATATACGACTAACTAAAAGCATGTTTAACCGGTTTTTCTTTTGGGAGTATAGAAATGTTAAATGAGATGATGAAAGAGCTTCTATCCTTATAATTATCCTCAGATGCGCTCCATGCTGACATATTTGGAAGCGGCTCGCTACAAAGTAGGCGGCACACTTGCTGAAATAGAAGGCAGTCAACGGGGAAAGCATCCTTTGGCAGAGCATATCCTGGTATCTAGAGACAAGCAAGGTCTACAGCAAAGTGTCCTCAAGGTATAGCTTATGAATAATCCTAATGATCCACTTACATAATTTTTTTTCAAGAATTTACGTTTATCAATGCTATACTCGATTGACCAGGTTCCTTCATGGGCAAAGAACGAGTCATTCGAAACCCAGGAGGGTCAGGATGAACTTGATGTTCACCTGACAAAAGATTGTGAAAATGTTAATCGCGACTGGGTGGATAGAACAGCAGGTGATGGTAACTCTGAAAATCCTCCAGAGGAAGAGGACTTTAGTGACTTCGATGAGTTCAGCAGTCACTCCGAGGACAATAATAACCAGGAAATAGATACTTCGGAGATATCGACGAAAAATGACACGAGCGAACAGTGCAGAGCAATGTATCAGTATTCGGCCAATTTAAATGATGAGCTGAGCCTAAATCCTGGCGACTTGATAACCATTCACGAGAAACAGGCTGATGGCTGGTGGATCGGTGAGTGCAGAGGGCGTACTGGTATATTCCCAGCTACATACGTTCAAGTGATTCACTAGCTCATATGATCCAGATGATATCTAATGTATCGATCTTTTCGAGTATTGAAAAATAGGCGATACATTTTAATAAACTTTTATCAAGTCCCAATAATTTTCACTGTGGATGCACAAGAGACAGTGAATAGGTATGCAAATGTCAAGCGCACAGAATAATCTAATGAAGGTCGATGGACATATAATCGGTTTTAAACTACTGAACGACTGTCGTTATTAAGAATTTTTAGATTATTATCAAGGAAACGTGTTTCGATGGAAATCTGAATTTTCTATGAAGTTTTATAATGCGATTACATATACTTTCTAAAACTGTTCAGACTGGCTAATGTCGACGTCATCGTGAAGCTAGTCTAAACTAGACCACGGCTAGTTTTGATTAGTCAAGCAAACAATCTGGGAATTGGGATAGCCGTTCGATGCTTCGATCATTATGAATTTAAATTAAACGCCTTTGTTCCACTTCCTGGGAATGTGAAACGTGCACGACGTTAGATGGGCGCATACTTAGTATTTTCGATAAATCATTTTCTTTTTTCAAATCCCAGGAAACCGTAAACTTTCTTATTTATTGAGAGATATTTTTAGATATCATAAACGCCGGCCTTTCTTAGTTAAATCGCATCGCATCGCCATTGTTCATTGGTGTTTTGAACGTTTTCCCGTAAGAAAATTATAAGCATAAAATGTCACAATGGTAATTCTCGTTTGGCGAGTGTAATTTAACTGTGAAATAAGTGACGATACGACCAAATAATGCATATTGTATATAACATTGCGTCGAGGGTGTTCAATTGTAAATAGCAACGTAGAGCATAATAACGTTTAATTATTTAAAAGACATTTTACAGCATTAAGATAATAAAAGCATTTATTTACTTAAAGAGTATTGAATATATCATTTCCTTTTTTCGATTAATCTTTCAATTCAGTGGCCAGATCATCTAATAAATGAGTTTTAAGGTTGAATTCTTTGGCAATATCACCGACTGTAAAGATATTAAAAAATTCAAGTCTATCTTAAGAGAATACAATTTTACATAAATTTTAATTTTTACCACAAAATGGAGACTGGCTTGCTGTATGCACAAAGAAACTTCCACGATGAGGATATTTTTCAGCATTTATGCCCATTTCTGGACAAATTGAGGCGTTGCAAATTTGAGCAGCAGTTTGTAATGCTCCTCTATATGTTAAGTCCCACTGATGCCCCCAGAATGTACAATTATTTGATACGGCAGATATTAATGATTCAGTGAGATAGAGATAGGAGCGTCCATGGCTACATATCGTTTGTTCAATTTCTGGAAATTGCGGAAAGTATTTCGAAATAGCAGATAGCATAGCGCGTAATTGATCAATTTCAGAAAATTTAAATGCTCAACTCACTTGATTTTGGCAAGAAGTTAAAATATGACGAACGAGGCGTAAAACAACCCGGTTGCTTCATTCCGCCATTTGGATAAAAATCGACGTGTCCTTAAATAAAAAAATACTTATAAAACGGCAATAAACGTAACGTAATATAAATTTCGAAATAAGGCTGACCTATTGCATGAGGTAGACCAAGTCCCAAATGAAATAGCAATCTGCCATTTGTATGAATAATGTCTACGAATGGAGCATCAGTTTTATCTAAGTGCATCGAAGAATCAGTCGATCTAAAACATGGCTGTGCTGGATCTAGCCCAGTTATTCTCTGAATCATCCACTTAGTTTGTAATTTTTTAAATTGATTTGCTGCAAAGCCGCAAATATGAGCGCCAAGACTGTGACCCACTAAATACAATGGACCCCAATTGATATCATTAGAGTTGTGAGAATTGATAGTTGCATTCACCAGCTGACTCAGAAATCTTCAAAAAGTAGTCATATTACTCAATAATCTAAAGTTTAATAATACGCATAACAAACCTTGAAATACGATATCCCACTATCCTTGTGTTTACAACTGCCTTGTAATAATTCCATGTGTTACCACCAGCACTCCAGTCAACAATGATCACGTTAACGTCGTCCTTTGGTATATCAATACATTTTAATGTCACTCACAACAATACTATTATTACACTTACCCAGAAGAGAAATGCATCCTCCATTTGTTTTATCCATGGTTCTTTACTTTGCGATAAAAATCCATGTACTATAAGAATAGTGCGACGTTCGATTTTGAAATCCACCCATTCGAGGCCAAACTGTTTATCTAACATAACTTCTCCACGTTGTGGTATTTTTCTGGATGACAAGTAAAAGCGAACATCCAATGCCTGCGAGCCATTCGCGTTGCTCTTGAAAAACCATTCTAATGCACGTGCGAGTGTTGTTCCCAGACCAAAGCAATCAACTTCTTCGGTTATTGATGACGTCTCATTTGGATGAAGAAGAATATTCGTACCGTTCGACCAGGTAAATGTAAAATTTCCAATATTGGTAATATTCGATCCTCGACTAATTCCAATACAGTATATAACGAAAAGAAATGCACTCGACAGTACAACCATTATTACAATACGATGGTAGCGTTGACTTGATAAATGTGACGGGAATATTTTGTTTGGACAGAGGATATTTCACGATAACTGTAGTGGTTAGATATGAAGACTGAGGAAACACTTGCTAGTTGAATGAATCAGTGGTATCCTTGACTGTGAAATGTTTTCTTTGAATCATTCTTTCATTTTTAAAGAATAAATTAAATGCATGTATGGCGTAATTGGGTATATAAAATTCTATTGCAACATATGCAAGGATACCATTGATACATATAAAATGTATTTGATACATACTGAGTGACTTCATTTTTTAATAGTTTTATTGTTCATAATAACACTTGTTGCATAGATGCTCAATGGTGGCAAGTAACAAATTAATTGATATGGATTTAGTAACTGTAAAGTTTAATTATGGTTGATCATAGAAAATATAATTATTTATTCAAAACGGTATCGCATTACGATATGCGATATTGATAACAATATGAAGCTAGAAAGAATAAACTACTTTCAGAGATTTACTACACTGTAATTACATATGAAAATTCATTTCACATTTTTCGTACCACAAGAGTGTTACATTCAGTTAGTAATAAGAATCCAAAGAATATTCTTAAATATTTTAAAAGTAATTGATGTAAAGTGTTGTTTACACATGTCTCAGACAGTTTAGAACAATTTTTTTTACCTTCCACTCCATTGTTGCTTCTTTCGTTTACCTTTCCGTTTCCTAGAATTTTTCTTCTACAAGTAAAAGCACAGGTAAACTGATAAGCAAGATTGAACTTTGACCTGTACATTTTTGTATGCGATATTACTCACCTTATTCCCCTCAAAGGTCGCTGCTTGCGGTGTGTCACTTGTGGTACTGCCACCTTGAAAACTACTAAAATCTACAGCTTTATAGTCAAATACAGCGGATGGCAGTAACCCCTTTTTCTTAAGTTTTTTACTGTTAGCACGTTTGTCATCCCTCTTCACATCCCTTGAATATAATGAAAGCCATATATTAAGGAAACTCTGAGAATGTTACATTGACTTAAGTAATAAATAAAACATTTCAGGAATTCGCACCGAAGTGGTTTCAATGTTTCCTCCATCTTGGAGACTTCATCTTCAATCAAGTTTTGACCATCTCGTCTTTCTTGCTCAAGTTCTTCTAGATCAATTTTTCTTTTGACACCTTGAACAACTTTTGCATCTAGTGATGGTACAGGTGATGAAAGATCCTGATTAGATTTTTCAGAAACGTCGTTAGTTTCATCCACACTAGACTGCCTTTTTCGTTTTCTGTTACGCATCTGAGCTAACGGGGTATGCTTATTTTTCGGAGATTTTGGTTCTGTCTTATCTTGTGTTTCTACTACGCGTGCAATCTCTTTGAAATGATCATGAACTCGATTTATTGACTCGTTTGTTTCTTGTTTTTCTTTTTGCTCTTTATTTAATCTTTCTCTTTCTTCTTTCTCTTGCTGCTCTCGCTCTTTCGCTTCTTGTGCTGCCACCATTGGTATGACACGTTTGTACCTCTCGAATGGACTAACAAATAATGTCTTCATCTTCTTTAAGATTTCCATTCTACTAAGAGTACTGTCCTCATCCTAAAGGATTAATAGGTAAGAATTATTTTAGACGTTGAAGACTTTCTTCAGATGTTAATATTTTACTTACCTCAGATGCTACTGGACTATCAAACACAGTAATGCTATGAGTAATTTCAGTATCTGGCAGCAAAATTTCTTCGCCATCTTTAGAGTCTAATAAACATGGCAAATCTGCTCTGGGTTCCATTCCACTAGGTATATCGTGTGGTGAATAGAGACATATTCCTGTAGCAGCATCCTGATTTCTTTGGGCGAGACGTTGTTTCATGTCTTCTTCGAGCACAGGTTTTGTCAGTGGCTGCTCTCTAGCTTTCAGTATAATTTTATGTAATTTAAGTAAATTCTGTCGCACCAATGGTGGAATTGGATTGCAGCAAGCCAGGATGCCTTGCATCTCTCGAGGAAGAGTTTCAGCTATGTTCAACAACATATGATTTGGTAAAACATATCCAGTGCTGTCATCTTCGAGTCTAGCAGTAATGTCTCTCCACTTGTGTAATTCTTTTAGTGCGTATATTTGTCTGTTGTTAAACATTTTTTGACTTTTTCGATATATACTTAAATAACTGTCTTCTGTCCAAATGGGCTTCACGTAAACCTGTTTGCAAACTTCCGTACTCCGATCATACACTGCTTTTAATATATTACTCTGACCATTGGCTGCATCGATTAAAGAATTTCGCAATATATCTTTTATGTACAATAAATAATGTGTATCTTCTCGAGCATATTTTCTAAGCTCGTCTGGTAAAGGCCTTATGCGCCAATCAGCTAACTGAAAATGCTTGTTTGGATCTAGCCCACAATAAGTTTTTAGTAGGTACGCTAAGCTGAGATAAGGCAGGTTAAGCTGTTTGGCTGCCCGGTGAGTATCAAACATATTCACAATGTATAATGACAGGTCACGTTGAAGCCACAGAATATCTTGGTCTGCTCCATGGAACACTTTGAGAATTTTAGGATTTGTTAGGATTTCGTTAAGCTGATGTAACTCTGATCTTAGAGTCAATGTGTCTATTATGTAATCAGTATCCTTGGTCGATATTTGCATTAAGCAAGTTATTCCTTGAAAAGATCTGTACGAATGATGCTCTAAATCGATAGCGATTTCATCATAATTCTCTAAATCTTTAAGTACGATATGCAGATCTTGTGGCTTTTCAATAATGATCAAAGGTGTGTCCTCAAGTGATTTGTATTTTTTTGGTTTTGATTTTTGTAACTGAGACTCTGGTGGATTAAATTTGTCTAGTTCAAGCTCATATGGATGACTGAAAATTTCTCCATCGGGCGTCTCCTCCAAGTAGATAGCTAATGGTTTCAATGAATTTGGTTTGTCCTTAATTCTGGGTTGCCATGGTTTTGAGCTATTGTCTATTTTATCTTTGAATGATAATTGTGGTCTATGAACATTTTTGGCAGCTAGTAAGCGAATGGCTTGTGCATTATTTACCATTTCTTTAGATCGAGTATTTGGAACAGTGGTGGTCGTGTTCCAACTACCATTGACATTTGTATTCCGCGTCTGAGAGACTATTAATTGAACCCCAGGATTTTGAACAATACCACATTCTTGATCCATGCATATTCCCTGTGGTGCAATATACAATGAAATTAACAGATATATCATGACACGTATGATAACATAAAGATGATACTTACAGCACGATCAAGAAAGATATCATTGGCTTCTAATAAAAGTTCAAATTTCTCATCTGCATCACGACGTCTAATATTACCCGGAATGCCAGAGTGTTCAATAACATTTTGCATAGTATTTAATACCTTTTTGATTTGTTCATTCCTGATGTCATTGAAACTTGAAAAGCAGGCATAATAGTTAAAATTGTCTCCACTTGGTAAATTATTAGCAGCTCTAATGCCAGCTTTTAGTATCTCAAATCCAGTCTAAAAACAGATATAATAATAAACTCAAATGTCTTCTGCATTAATTTACAATTTTAGAAAAATATGAATTATATCAAACGTAACCACGTGTAGTTAATTAATAACAAATAAATTTATGCGAACCTTCACGTAATCCCCAAAAGTTGAATATCCAGGAATAATGTCCCAAGCTTCCACATCATCTGCTGCTTGAGTTTCATTGTTGTTTTCTGTATTTTCTGTACTTTCAGAATTCTCTTCAGTAGAATCCATAGTGTAAACTATATACCTAGGTTAGTTTTCTAGTTTCAAGATTCTTCATCATTGATCAAACGAATTTAAGTGATTGACTGCAAGAACTGTAGATACCAAAGATAAGTAGGGAGATGCACAACGCTACGGTTTTAGGCGATACCAAAAACATAGCGCTAAATCGTAGCGGCGAGTCCGGGAGTAGGATTTCGTGGTCATCGCCTCATCGATAATGCATATCCCGTTGTAGCCGAGCTGAACGTGATCACGAATGTGTAGCCTGGCCGGCAGAGGTTCTCCGTAACTTACCACTGGTTCCCCAGAGCAATCCTTAGAACAGGGCCGCTCATCAGATATTGACTAAAAATTTTTTTGTTGTAATCTTAAATTCGAGTGCACAGTGTAAGCTCGATAATATTTACTAAGAGAAAAGCCAGCACCTCATGCCTGTCTGCGTTAAGGAGTGCAGCGATAATTGTAGTAATAATAATTAAAAAATAAATAATAATAATCGCAGTTGTTTTACATAATACGTTATTTATCATAATAATTATCATTTGGAACTTCCAGTATCTCCGTAGATTGGATTGAACAAGACCGTGACTGTGAAAAAGTGATAGCGAATAAATTATACATCACATGTTATAGCATATGATCTCTAATTTAATCTTTATCGCATTATCACTAATTTGCTGTTACAGTCTACAATCCAATGAACGAAGGTGCTGGAAATTCTAGATGGCCGTCCTCAGGTTAGATCATCTGGGATGCTGTTCTTCTATTTCTCTTTCTCATCACGTTGATATTGACAATCTGGAAAAGGAAAGGTAGATCGTTATAGCTTATTTGTTTAATAAAACTGAGAAATGGATTATAGAGCATGGTTGGCTTACTTTTTACTGTAGCATGATGATAGGTTGGTTACTTTTCGTTGCTGGCCTCGCTTATTGAAATTTTTGTCCCTTTTTCTCTTGCGTTCATATAATAGAAATAGAAAAGGAAAGAAGGGATTAATAAATTAATTTAAAAATTATATTGTTGTGTATTGTGTTTACTTATTTTTTTCAAAGTCGATCGAAAGATTGTTCCATTACATATTGTTTAAATAATGCTGGAAGCTAGCACCGCATCGCTGCACTTCTTAACGCAGGCAGGCATGAGGTGCTGGCTTTTGTCTTAGTAAATCTTATCGAGCTTACACTGTGCACTTGAATTTAAGATTACAAAAAAAATATTTGGGCAATATCTGATGAGCGACTTCGTTTTAAGGGTTGCTTTCGGAACCAGCGGTAAGTTGCGAAGAACCTCTGCCCGCCAAGCTTCACGTTCAGCTCGACTACGACGGGATATGCATTATCGACGGAGGCCTTGATCACGAAATCCTGCTCCCGGACTCGCCGCTCCAATTTAGCGCCATGTTTTTGATATCGCCTAAAACCGTAGCGTTGTGCATCTCCCTACTCATCTTTGGTATTTGTTATAGAGACCTTCATCTTCTTTGGAATATTACTTCATGACTAACTAAAAATATATCCGCGTAAACCAAGATGTTCCATGATTTCGTTCGATTATATTATTGAAAGGCTCAAATAATTAATAATATCCTACCAGGATGCATCGCTCCTTGTAAAATATTATTTTCTTAGGATCCCAAGTCGCTTTGTACCATTGGAGATGACCTAATCACAGCAGTGCATTGTTTTGACGCGCACAGAAATGGCGGATACTATATTTATCACGTATTTTGTACTCTTGTTGACGTTCAAATTATGTCCAGGTATGAGATAATATTTTTGTTTCGTTATTATTAGGCGCCTTATTTCGCGCAAAACTTAACGCGTTAATAATGCGTATCGCTGTAATCTTTTATCTATAGGACTAGTTTATTTTTTAAGACAACCACGCTCCTTAGATTTACTAGGATTGAGCGCTGAATTGTTTGCGTCTCGTTTTATTAGTTACATGACACTTTTAGAAGTTATTTCATTCTAGGATTCACATTTCCAGACGTATCGTATATTTAAAATTATTACAGCTGCTCTTTAAATCATTTAAGTATAAGATGCACAATTATGCAACTTGAGCCAGGATCTCTCAAGTCTTAATTTCTTTGAGGAAAATAAGAACAAGATATGAAAAGGATGTTGTGCAATTTTAAAAGTTATGCATATAATTATTGGCTTGTTATGGGGTGTATTTAATATTAATTTATAGGAGAAAGGCAAAAAACAGCATTGCAAGATGACGATTATTCACATGATAGTGAAGAAGCTGCTGAGCCATTGGATCATCGGTTCACTAACAACGTTGTCACTCAACGACGTTTTAAATGTCATACGTGCGAAGAACCTGACTGTAGGAATCCTGACTTTTGCCATGATGCAATTACTGTTAGTTTCTGAATAAAATTGAACATAAAATTTGCGAATTGTTACATTGCAAATTATCTCTTACTCTCAAATATTTGTAGTGTTGGAAATCAAGGGTGCGAGAAGTGGATGGTACAGAGAGTATTACCAGAGGGTGTACAAAACTTGAAGACCAAATACCATTAATATGTAATACACAGCAACTTCTACAAGGAAGCGGAGGTGGCAATGAAAGAAAGAGGCATGTGAATGGTGCATCAGGTAGTGCACAATTTCATGTAAAATGCTGTCAAGCTGATCTGTGCAATGATGGACCCTTTCCGTTATTGGATGATTATGGTGGAGGTAATGTCCAACATAATTCTTAACCAAACACCCTAAGATCCAATCACAATTAGTTTCTTTTCTTTTTAGGTGGCTACACAGAAAATTATGCTATGAAGTTAACACTGGCAATTTTGGGTCCGATGGTTGGATTTGGCGTGGTAGGAGCTGGTATTCTCTTCTGTTTGTTAGCACGCAGAACGCGCCGAAAGCGACCGTTGGCTACGCGTCGCAACAAACTACTTGTGGATTCCGAGATGGAATCATCAATGCTACATTTTTCTTCTCCGTCACAATCATCGGCAGCTACGTATCATCCACACGAATTACGAGCCACAGCTGCCGGTGATAGCACACTTAAAGTTCGTATTGTAACTTTGCATAGAGGCAGTTTTTTCATGTAGCATTACGTAACATTTTTTTACGATTCCCATAGGAATACTTAGACGGAAGAAGTCTAACTAGTGGTTCGGGATCTGGTTTGCCACTCTTGGTTCAACGAACACTGGCCAAGCAGGTTGCTCTAGTAGAATGTTTAGGAAGTGGCGGAGGTGGTGGCTTTGGCGGTGAAGTATGGCGTGGAGTATGGCATGGAGAAAACGTAGCAGTTAAAATATATTTCTCGCGCGATGAAGTTGCGTGGGCACGCGAAACAGAAGTTTATTCCCAGTTGTTACCTTCTCGACACGACAATATTCTTGGATACGTTGGAAGTGATATGACGAGTCGTGCTAGTTGCACGCAGCTCTGGCTAGTGACCCATTATCATCCCTTGGGTTCTTTACACGATCATTTGAACAGATCGCCTTATCCATTAACGCATCATCAAACGCTCAATATCTGCTTGAGTATATCGAATGGCTTACTCTATTTACACACTGAAATTCACGGGACGAGAGGGAAGCCCGCAATGGCGCATCGCAATCTCAAATCGAAGAACATTCTCGTTAAAACAAATGGCAGTTGCGTTATCGCTGATTTTGCCTTAGCAGCTACGCAAGATCGTCTTCTCACTGACAGAGTTGACCTACGACTGGGTACCAAACGCTACATGAGTCCAGAAGTGCTTGAACAAACGTACGTTATCCTTCAGCTTTGGAACAATTTGAAATAAAAAATAACAATTAATTTATTCTGCATAGGTTAAATACCGAGTGCTTAGAAAGCTTCCGTCGAGCTGACATGTACAGCTTGGGACTGATACTCTGGGAAGTCTGTCGCAGATGTATCAGTAATGGAGTAGCGTTAGATTACGCAGTGCCATACTCCGAATGGCTTCCAAGTGGTAATCAGGAGCCATCGATAGAAGAAATGCGTAAATTAGTTTCTCTGGACCAACGCAGACCACCTCTACCTAATAGGTGGCACTCCGATCCGGTACGATCAATTCCATCCACTTATATAATTATAATTTACAATCAAGCAATTCAGTTTGTTGTTGACAGATATAAATTATCAAATTATAATCTTTTATTTTTCAGACTCTAGCTGGAATGGGAAAGCTGATAAGAGAATGTTGGCACGGCAAGCCTGCGGCTCGACTCCCGATACTTAGAGTAAAAAAGACGCTTGTTAAATTGGCAGCCAATGACCCTCGTGTTCATTTACCCCTTGACTGACCAGTGTTTTCTTGCTCGAACCTTACTTTACATACGTATTTATTATTACTATTATTCCATCGATATATCATTCTCACCGTACGTTTAATCATCATCATTCTTGATCATCCATTGCCATGTCATTATCTTGGAGGGAAAAGAAAATATCGTCTGTCGACATATCAGAGCAACGACGCCGATAGGTTTCTAGTTCCGTCCTATCGACTTCATTTCTTTTCACACGATTACTGTCGGAAGATTATCTAGCTATAGTAGTTAGTATCAAATTGTCTTCAGTTTACTCAACAAATCAATGTACAAACCGTGTTTACTACACAGGCGCTATTAACGCAGTTTCGTAATTGTAAGGATCGTTGCATGGAAATGATCCTATATTTGGGATCAGGGGTAAATTATAATGAATTGTGTACAGTTAGAGATCGCACAACTATCGACGATGTTTGGTGCCAGTCTCTAGTTGTAATTTTTACGTTACCTAGTAGTTGTTTTTAATTTTTATTATGAATACGCGTGTACATACTACCCTGTTTTTACGCGCCATTCTTATATCGTTTGCAAAATTATTAAAGATTTCGATCAACGATCGAAAGACGTTGTAAATAGCACCTTTGTATTAATAACTATTATTAGTTATCATTACTGCGATTAATCTGTAATAAAAATCATGGATAAGTGAAAGGTGTAATACAAGTATACATAAGGAACAATTGTTATTTTAGTCTTTTATTTATATCACCTGAAAGGCCTTTATAAAATATTAAAATCATAAATAAGGTTGTTCAACGTGAGAAACTGTATTTTATGCTTTCATCTACTTCAACACTTGGTTTTGTTGAAAATATCCTTTCAAGGAAATTCGTTTCTTCAAATGCTTGATTACCAAGACATAGTTCAAAAAACTGTCTAAGATTCGATGTACTACTGTCTGGACTACACATTAGAATTATTAATGCATATCTCCATTTAATTGGTTCGTATTCTAAAGGTGCATCCAATGTTATGTGAAATAGTTCTTGCAGGTGACGCCAATCATGACGCGCTAAACAGGAGCGCATTTCTAAAAAAGCTGTACTACGATTAAACACAGCAGCAGGCGATTTCCTCTTTTTTCTTCTATTGCTGATAGTTAAAATACAATAGGACTCAATTTTAGAATTGAGAGTTTCTTTGTTATGATTATCCCTCTTTCTCTTTGCATTGATTACTTTGGATTTCAGGATATCTAATGCTTTATTCTAAAAAGAAAGTTAATGTTAATTAAATGTATATTTATATGCAAGATGGGTATTTTATTTAGATAACTTACAACGCTTTGTTTTCCAACCCTTCGAAATGAACCTTCAAGAACAGAAGTATTAGACATAGCTAATACTCTTCTAATATAAATAACTATTTGAATATAACTTTCTTCTCTTACAGGTTTATGGAAAAATTCCACGTTAAACTGTCATGCAAGACTTAATGAATTCAAATAGTTACTATTTATGTTTCATAATGTTTAACAACAAGAAAACGTTCTACAGTATATGATATATCACAAACAGATTAATTCTGTACATGTATGTTTTTAGGTTCAACTAATATTAAACTTTCTTTAATAAAATACAATTTAGGATAGGTTAGACCAGGTTAGACGTCAAGCGTAGCCAAGCGTTAGTAACCAAATCAAACACATGCTTTGAAATGTCGGCGCTACTGTAGATTCTGCGCCATTCTGTAGCTTTCGAAATAGATTCTATTCAATATTTTAATTCGCATTTACATACCATTGTACCTGAACCGATTTAACACGAGAATTCCCAACAATTTCGTTCTGTTATCATTGATTTTAAAACAAGGTAACGTTTAGTCAATATTCAGGTCATATTCCAAAGTTCAGTAATCGATTTAATTGTACTCACACCATGACCCATGTACATAAACTATAAATGTTGAATATTATATTAATAATGAATCACCTATTTGTATCTTAATAAATATAATATTCAAATCTTCACGAGACCTAACAAACTTTCAATAAACTCCACAAAATTTTTTTATAAAGCAAATTTAAAGATATCATTGCTTCAATTACTTGAATATGTCAATACTTGTAATGTAGGAAGAGCAGACAATCCGGTTTTCTATAAAAAAATAAGTCAAGAAAACTCGTAACCAGCATATATCATGCTCCACACATGAGCGTATCCTACCATCAGCCATTTAATGCCTTGTCTCCCTATAGCATATATATACGTTAGCATAATTAACAAACGATGTAAAGTCATTTCTCGTAATCTCAACCCGTTGCTAATAAACCAATATAATCAGAAGAATACAGCCAAATAATTTCTCAACTGAAGTACCTATATGCACATATATAACCACATACACATATCAATAAAGATAAAGATTGAAGAAGGGAATATGAAACGAGATCTATACAACACTGTGAATAATAATAATTCAATCCTATCCAAGTATCGAACAGCAAGGTAACACGAAGGGAGCCCTATACACGATGCCTGCAATAATAATACCATTCCGTGCATTTAAACTGTTGGCTATGCGCAAAAGTTTCGTTATCAAGGAAAGCCATGTGTATATATATATATATATATGCAGATATATAATATACACATATTTCAGTTCATCGCATACGTTTCATACGGCAACTGGTCGTCGTGCCGTTACTATTCGTAGTAATGTAAAGAACGTGTACATCTATAAATATATCTAAATCGGTAGCATCATAAAACCGTTGATATCGTCAGAGAGCAATATATATTTACGATCACTCAGAAATTCCGGCCAGTGACGATATATATATTTTTATTGTTTCTCTGGACCTACCCTCTGCGCAACTTCCGCATCGCGCAGCCTCCATGATCGCAGCATCACTGGGGATCTTCGCTCAGTAGCAAAAATCCGTAAAGCGCAACCACATCGGTACTCACCAAAGGGACTCAAGGGTGGGCGTGAGAGAGAGAGAGAGGGTGTGTGAGAGAAAGAGAGCGAGAACGAGAGAGAAAGAAAGAGTGAGATATAGAAAGAAAGTGAGAGAGAGACAGAGAGAGAGACAGAGAGAGAGAGAGAGAGAGAGAGAGAGAGAAAGAGAGTGAGAGAGAGAGACAGAGAGAATTAGCAAGGTGCTAAGAGTTATTCGTTTATCGTGAAAATCTTAAAAGGATACCGGGTGCTCCTCGTTATAGACACCGATGGCAGACCACGATAACAATTACGACGACGAGGTAATTAATTATATATAACTTGATTGGTACACCATTAATTTGGTGTAGAATAGGATATTGTAGTCTCACTTATTCTATTATTGTGACAGTTATTTTGTACATTTTATTCTGTTTTTACTTTTTGTAAATTTTAAACCTATTTTATCATCCATCTCGATTGATATACTGTTGACGGCAAGTCAATTGAACACTGATAATCAGACACTGTTACTTGAAAATATTTAATTTTGTATTAGTGTATTATATATATTTTTTAAAATAAATGTTTGTAGTTTATAATATGCCTCATATCAATATTATTTATTAATCTTTATATCCTGACGTCGGATACTCCCTTGGGATGTTCTAGGGTGTGCAAATCAGTAAATCGTTTTGTCGTTCGAGTGGGTTCGACACACATTTAATAACGTTATTTTGTACTTCGTGCTATCGCGAGTGAATGAGTTTCTAGCAGGGAGCGCGTGGGTTTTTCTTAGGAATGAATATTCTTATTATACAACGAACAATGGCATTGTATATACCGTGACATTACGATTCCCATAAAAAGTCAATACTCCAACCGACAGGACGACACTACGCGATTAAAATTGCCGTAGAAGGGAAATGATTTGTAAGAAATTTACGAATTTCGATGCGTTTACTACGATTTAAATTCATCATATTTCACTTAATACATATTTTTCTCAAGAGTCGTAAAAAACGTCAAATATTTTCGTTACTTTTCCAAGACTTCCAGTTAGAATATCTGTAAGAATACTTGCGATATCCGCACAACGGAAGTGAAAAGATTTTAAAAAATTTATGAGGCTGCAACGCGCGTAGATTTGCGCGGGACTTGTCGACTACGTATACGTAGTCATCCTCTCGACACCACAGCGCCTCAGTGGGCCTTCCTCTATCGATTTAAGCAGCAGCTGACTGCCCCTTCGCTAGCTGGCTGCTCGAGCCAAGAACGACTGTTCTTGTTATTCACACTCCTGGCTGTACAGACTTCTTGTTGGGTATGGTCGATAAATGTTTTAATGAGGTGCCGATAGGAAGTAGCCAATTGTCATTTGCCACGGCAACGAAGCACGAAACGTTAAAATGGCTTCGCGGGAATAGACTGAGAAAATGGACAGACCTACATTCCTAATAATTTGTTGCATATATACAAACGTATTCATCAAAGCATGCATGTACACAAGAGTCAAAGATGGTTAGGTAAGATTATCTTTTGTTAAACACGGAACTACATAGATTTTCAAACACTGACAATGGTTAATAATGATTTCAAGAAGGATACCCGGCTAAAGATAACCTACAAGGATGTCAATGAAGGTTAGGCTGAAGCAAGTGGTTTTCTTTTCTCGGAAAGGTCACGCTTCGAGGGTATTATTTATTATATATAGAATGTCCGTATATAGATTTAGCTATATAGCTTGTGTGTGCATATTTCTCTCGGATATGCAAGCGCTAAGCATTAACGTGGGTCAGCCTATTTTGCTTTTGAACTCTTCCACCGAGGCTGAAAGGCCTCTGTGAGTGAATGGAGGTAAAAGATTTCGGGAAAAGTCATCCGGAGCTTTCTCTATGACGATGCTGCCGCCATTAATTCAGTTCGTGCCAAGATTTTGAATCTGGAGTAATCGGGCACCTGTGGATCCATGGATTAATGGCTGACTACTAGTTCAAACTCTATAGATAGACACATATATATATATATATATATATATGTCTGTCTTTTCTCTTACATTCGAACTTATTACATTTTTTATTCGTCTAATCCCTTATAATCCACCGCGTCCCAATCCTATTTTCATGAAAGACATTCAACCCCCGTTGTTACGGTGTTAAATTATCCTGAAACTGTTTTTCTCAGAGTCTAATTATCTGGTACATTAATCAAAATGTATATCAAGACATTTTCTACAATAATGATTATATATAATAGGAGCTGGTATCAACCAATCCAAATCAAAGAAACTGGCGTGGTATCCTAATCGCCTTGCTCGTCATCATCGCAGTGCTTGCTCTCATTGTTACATCAGTGGCTCTGCTCACACCTCCTGATGAAGGTCCTCGTGTGAGAGGCACCCGTTTACGGCTATTCGATGTAAGTGCAGCAGCTTTATCTTATACTGTACATTCCGTACAATGTATTTGAAATAACTCTATAACATTTGGTTACGCGTATGCTTTTAATTTTACTGCTGTGGTAGAGACAATTATTATTATAAAAATAGATATAACTGAAGATGATTGGGGGTTGTTACCGGTAGTGATGATCAAATACAAAATAGTCTAATTGCAATTTCATGTATCATACACACTCTTTTCCATTAGGTTCTATCCGGAGAACTAACTCCCCTGCTGTTTAATGGTACTTGGGTGAACAATCGACATATATGTTACCGCGATGCCTGGGGTGGTATTTCTCTACTGGATGCTTCTGATCTCAACATCACTTCTCACAGCTTGATGCCTAACGAGACTTTCGTAAGTTTATACATATGGATGTACCATTGACGAGGTCAGGGTGCCTGCATTTAACTTTGTAGAAGGATTAAAAAGTGCTAGGTCAATAAAGTGAAGAAATTAAAATATAACGAGGGTGCAGAATATTCAAATATTCGTTCTTGTTAACGAATGGATTTCTGTCGTGTGTTACATTTTATGTTAGACTTTATTATAGCATGCAATTAAGGTGCAATAACGAACTTTGAACTTTGGACCGGGCCCTTTATACTCACTGTATTTGATAATTGAGGGTAGATATTGTGTATTGTGAAATGGATGCAAATAGCTTTGAATTTAATTCACAGAGAAGATTGAATCCTGCTAAATTCTCCCTGTCGCCGGATCACAGATACTTACTTCTTGCACAAAATGTTAAGAAGCTATTTCGGTACTCATACTTGGCACAGTATGTCATTTACGACGTAAATACACGGTTTGTATACAATCTTGTACGCAATAAGTTCTACAGATAGACTATTTTCTTGAAGGTAATATCACTTGCCTTAGTAAACTCATAGTGATAACGTATGTCTACTAGCTAATGATAATCGATCACAATAAAAGAAGCTTGTGAATGATTTAAACATTTTTTTATTCTTTTTTTTAGTGAAACTATAAGATTGTCTCCATATCCTGAAAGGAATGCTCATCCATATTTATTGCTGGCACAATGGACCCCTCAAGGTCATGGATTGGTAATGATTCACGATTATGATATCTATTACAAACCAGGTCCCTTGAGCAATACAGGGTATCGTGTAACCGATACGGCTATACCTGGAATTCTGTCGAATGGTTTACCTGATTGGCTGTACGAAGGTGCGTAATAAGCAGAGGACTTATAATTTCTCGTTAAAATTTCGGAAGAAAAGATGAATTAATTGAAAATTGACATCAAGTGGTTATTGATTTATTAATTTGTATGCAGAAGAGATTCTACGTACTGACCAGGCATTGTGGATGTCAAAGGATGGCCATATGATGCTGTATGCTTCGTTTAATGATTCCTTCGTGGCGGAAATGCATATATCCTGGTTCGGGGAAGAGAGTAAATCTTTGTATCCCGATATTCGATCCCTGAGATATCCAAAGGTATAAGATATCATCGTGAAAAAGTAAAAGTGATGTGGTTTATAAGAAGAATAATAACATTTTGAGGATAAAGCGATAATCCTCTTAGTCGTTTTTCAATGATTCTAATTGAGAATTTCTTTACGTTAAAAAAAAAGGATGAAATGCGATAGCAAGAAGGACTTTGAAAATTCTTGATTAGCTTTAATTGATTTTTATCTGCGGCTGCCAATAGTACCTTTTGCACTTGTGATCCGTAGTTAATATCCCCAGCCAGTGAAGCTATGATTAACCGGTATAATTCGAAGCACGAATTCTTTTTTTTTAAATAACAACGAAAATGGTAATCCTAATTTTACAGCCCGGAACGCCAAATCCTTTGGTACAACTATACGTCGCCGATCTTGCCGATCCAAAGAATATTCATACGAAGGTAGTGAAACCGCCACCCGTCATCGAGCTTGAGTGAGTTTATTTATCCGGCTTAGAGTTAATTACTATGGCCGGATAGATCCTTTTGTTAATGGCTCTCAATTGTAAAAATATAATTGCGACAAACGCACGGTCGAATTTACATTGCATAGAAATACTTTCTTATAGTCTTGGCTTTGTTTCCCAATCCCTTGTGGCAAGTCTAGATAATACGGCTTAAATCCAGATCTAGATCAATAGCATATCAAAAGTATAGATCTGCATGAATTCCGACAAGTCGCTTGTATCCTGAATAAAATAGTACCTACATTATCTCGTCAAGTACCTTATCGTTTGTAAAAGCACAGGAACAAATTCCAACGAAGAAAACTTAGTAGACATTAAGAGTCTGCCGAGAAATTTAGATTCGAGCATTTAAAGAAGAAAGAGACTAGTTCAAAGAGACATAAGAGATTCTCCAAATAAGCATAAGAACATCAAACATCAAACGAATTTGGAAACGATGAAAACTGAATTTTTCTTTACAGAGAGCATTACTTTACAACCGCAGCTTGGATCTCATTGACAGAAGTTTGCATAACATGGCTCACACGTCCACAAAATCTTTCAGTAGTAACTGTCTGTAAAAGTCCTACGTGGCACTGTCAGGTTTGTTCCCTATTTTTGACATTTTGCTCATAATTAGTTTTCCCATCTGATTCATCCCTCTGAATTCTTAATTCAGGAGATTCAACGAGTTCTCGGTGAGGGTCGCGGCTGGGTCGATACGCCACCAGAGTCACCCTTGTTCTCTTCGAATGGTAGCAGTTACATAGCTATAATCCCAGTACGAGACGGTCCATCTGGTTATTACAAGCACATAGTACGCGTAAATGTTCTAGAAAAGCAAGTAGTACCTTTAACCCATGGAAGATTCGAAGTATCTCGTATACTTGCATGGGACCAGGTGAACAACACCATGTGAGTAACGAAGACAAAAATTCCTTAACCAATCCGCAAGTCAAATACCTTAACGTTGACACTCTGTTAAAGCTACTTTATTGGTATTCCTCAACTGCATCCTGGACAGCGACATCTTTATCGTGTCAGCTCTCTATTACCTCATGTCGGATCTCCTTTACATGCACCAGTTTGCCTGACCTGTACAAGCTCTTCGAAGATTGAGAGTCACTACGTCCTCGCCGATGGTCAGAACAAGGTGCACGCATCCGGAAGTCGTTATAACAGTTGGACAGACAGAAGCGATTGGAGCGATCAGTACGAAGCTCAGGTGGAGACTGTGGAACAAGGAAACGTGGAAATTGGACCTAGTAGGAAAGAGAAAACAAAGATGAAACCTACATCAAGTAAGTATGCTTGATGAATCCAGTCGTACAGGAGTATAACTATATTATTTGATGGATTGACTTGATTAATTATTCTCTTTGTTTATACCTTTATTCTAATACTCCATATTATATGAGAATTCATCGTTATCCTTTGATTCCGATAATAATTGAAAGGTTCAAAAAAACGTATCGCTTGTTGAATATTTCTCTGACACACACACACATGCACATACGTACACGAGTTGGTAGGAATTTTTTTTACATGGCACACGTGTATACGGTGTATTTCACTGGAGATACCATATTGGGAATATACTGTACTGATACAGCGTTAATTCTTCAACGTTTACGACGCTTAACATGGAAATCAATAACTCAATAAATTTTAACGTAATAGCATCATCTTGTCCCTTTTACTGTTTCGCAAGATTATGATACATTATATTCCCGAGTAACGCCGCTAGATAAATGCACGGTATACATTGGGCGTATTTATTTATGTCTCAGTAGACTTGGGCTAACCAGAGTAATAGACGAAGACTCGTATCGACCAACAGTGTAGAAGTGTAGAATGATCCTTATATTTCAATTTTATCAGCTTCCTATCTTCTCCGATCAATATTTGCACCGTCTATGAAAGTAGCATGTGATCCAGGTCCACCCCATCAGATAAAGTAGTTTGTCTAATGCATAGTAGTGTTCATAAGAACCTCTTAGAATTTCTTTTGTCTTTCATCCGCATTTACATGATCATAGTAAATAAGCTCTTTTTTTCTTATAAGCATAAACCGTATACCTCCTTTTCACCATTGTTGCAAGTAGCCACACATATATATAATATAAATCATATACTATAGCACATGACATAGCTTACCACGCGAGCAACAGTAACAACCGGATCATAGACAAAAGCGTATATCATTTGTGGTTTAGGGGTGGTTTGAGGATCACGCTTCTTCCTTCGCGAAGGAGGAGGTAGGCTTAACGCGTATAACCGGAAGTTCTACTAAGAGGTTGATATAGAAACAATCAGTGATAAGTCAAATGGACGATAGATCGAGGCGTTTTTAGGTTAGTCTCCCCCATATAAATGTTTATGCATAGCCTGCCCAGGCAGTTACCGTTCCTGGCATTATTCAGATGTCGATTTATTGTAAAGATTTCTTAACAGCTGCCATTATTGGGACAACAGTCACAGCAGGCAAAATACCAACGCCTGGCCTAAGGTGCGGCATTCCTGACCCAGAGCCTTCTTATTCGTACCGTTTATTGCCATCTTGTATATGAGTGCTGACAAAGTGATGGACGGTGGCCACACGTAATCAGGTAGAGACGGTATATAACGCTTTTCTGTTAGTTGAAATACATGTTTTGTTATATAATGGCGCGTTTGCGTGTGCGTGTATGTGTATGTGTGCGTGTGGCGAGTTTGTGGAATGATCACAAAGAATTAAAGCAGATGACTAAAGCAGGCTATATATTATATGCCGAGTATATAGAATATATATAAATAATTTTTTTTACAATACATTCAATCTATATACTTTTTTTTATCAAGATACTCGCGATACCGTTACGACGAAAGTGGCCATTTATAGATGGGTCGATCGATTTATTGACGAGTACACACTGCAACACGGTTTGTCGGCCATCTTTGTGTGAGCCTTAGATAAGAGAAAACGAAAGCGCTATATCCATTATCCCAAATAATAGAATCATGTTTGTATATTGTATATGTTCAGATTGTCATCTCTTCACGGTCTTCCAATTGATTTTACGTAGTACACGTTTCGCCTTTATCCTTTCTCGAGCACAAGACATATCAAGTATTCTTTATATACCTATACTGCTAGAATCATACTGTATCATCTCTATACGCAATGCATCACGTTCATTCGATATCTATGTGATGGATGAGGATATCACTTTTAGACCTGTAATATACGTCGTGACTAATACCCTTTGTTTCCTGTATTACGGTGATCGCCGGAGATTCGTGATAATATTTGAATTTCGTTTCAAAGACCATTGCTATTGTTATCGATGGTTTCGCGGTGATCTCGACGCGAGGGATTACGTGAAGGTAAAAATGGATGTGTCGGTTTTTATATCGAATATGTATATATATATATATATACGGAGAAAATGGACGATGCACAGGTTGAGGGAGGATAAGCTCAGAATGATATATCTTATTGTTATCGAGGGGATCACAGGGTGAATAATGTAATTGGAAATATTTTTCAAAGCTTATCCCGCCTTTCTCCTGTTCATCGTTAAGTGATCTATATGCTTTAAATGTGCCTTATGATAATCAACTATTTATTGTCGATACACAGTTTCTTGCGCAAGTGTTATTTATATTTGTAACGTCGAGCAGGGATGAGATCAAGACGCTTGCGCGTTAACAATGAAAATTTATTGATTGGCTTGATATTACGTATATATGCAGCTATGAATTTTCTTGAAGGATAAGATCCTTTTTTAGGTACCTTTGATCGCATCCCTATGGAGGCAATTACGTAAGATTGATCGATCAGCAGGTCAACTACTCGAGGATCCATGTCCGCACACGTCTGGATATATTGGCATGAATCAATTGGACGATATTGTATAGTGCTTTTTATTAATTTTATCTCGAGTGTTGCTCACATTTGTATTATATAGATATCGTTCGTCCATATGTGAAGATAATGTAACTTCGCAGATCCTTTTTTAACGTTTTATCTCCGTTCGATTAATCTTCCAGATTTGATGGAACCTTGCCAGTACCACAGTGCTGTATTTTCGCCTGGTTTGGAATACTTTGTACTGGAATGCTTGGGTCCAGGTATACCTACTGTGTCGTTGTACAAAACGGAAATGCCTGAACCACGTTTCATTGCTTTACTTCAGAACAACACGTTACTTCGTGTGAGTATGAAATAATAAGTGACGCGATGCTCGTTATTGATAGTTTTATTGGAAATTTTTTATTTCTAGGAAAGGGTATCGAAGCTGGCACTTCCGCAGATAAAAACATTTCCAGTTCAGATAAGTGGTGGCTATAATGCACAGGTTAGATTGTATCTTCCACCTGGTTTACGAGAGGACGAAATCACACGTTACCCCATGGTAGTTCAAGTGTACGTAATTTAAAAAAAATGTGGATACTGGGTAGTCAGATGAGGTTGAATTATTTTAAAATGATTTTCTTACGTCAGGTATGGAGCGCCTGGTTCTCAATTGGTTACCGAGATGTTTAAAATCGACTGGAATACTTATCTTGCCAGTAGAAAAGGCGTGATAGTTGCTCAGATTGATGGTAGAGGGAGCGGAGGCCAGGGTTATAAACTACTTCATGAAGTTTACTACAGACTTGGTTCTGTCGAAGTGGCTGATCAGCTGGAAGTTACCGAGTAAGTGAAAAAGACATGAAACGCAGATAAAAAGAAAAATGTATTTTTATTGTTAAAATATATTACTTTGTTATACAGATATTTGCGGGATTCTCTACACTTCGTGGACAAGAGACGCGTGGCTGTCTGGGGATGGAGCTATGGTGGATTCGTAGCAGCTCTTGTACTAGCACATCCTAAACAGGATGTCTTTCAATGTGGAATAAGCGTGGCGCCAGTGGTGTCTTGGAAATTATATGGTAATATTGATTGAAATAATAGTAAATTAATGTTAATAGAAATAATTGATTCGAGTTTAAATAATTTTATTCGCAGATTCTGCTTACGCGGAAAGATACATGGGGTCGCCAAACGTGACATCAAATTACAAAGGATACGCCGAGTCTGACGTATATATCAAAGTGGAAAATTTACGCAATAAAATGTTTTATTTGGTTCATGGAACGGCGGATGACAACGCTCAGTTCCAGCAGTCTATGGCACTAGCTCGACATCTCGCCAAAAAAGGAATTCTTTTCAGACAACAGGTTTCTGCTCTTGAATTAGTATCGTTAATGACGTTATCGGCGTTACGAGCGATCCGTAAATTTTCCGGAGCGTCCTCGTAACCGCCGATAAAGTCTTGGATTAAAATACGAAATGTTCTCTAGGTGTATCCGGACGTAAGTCACAGCTTGGCAAGTGTAAAGGGACATCTGTATCTGTCGATGGCGCAGTTCCTGGACGACTGTTTTCAAAAGCAAGTACCTGTCGACACAAAGGCTGGTCTTGGTAGCGGTGGCCATGGGATGTAAGGAGTGTCACGTGATATTTCAATATGAAATAAATTTAAAAATAAAAAACCAATATAAAATATTAGTCTGGTGAAAAAGGTGTACATGGCAAAATGCAATCTGAAATATCTCCAAATTGTGTTCTGTTTAATAGAATATTTACAAAAAAAGATATCAGCTCTCATTGTATTTTCCCAGACGATATCTTTATTCGTATAAATTAAAGGACAAAGAGGATAGTTGTTTCCATGCACAGTGAAATTCACATAAGGCGTGTAATCTTTCGTTTAATATTTTTATTAACATCGGGTTATTGGCGAAATTATAATAACACCGAGTACGTGGCGTATTATGATAATATATTGGATTGTAAATTATATAAATAGTCAATGGCGATTATTCGCAATTAATAGAATGCCATTTATCTATTAACTTTAACGGTAATGGCAACGAACAATATTGGTCATGCTTTGTACATAGCGTAGTGTCATTAACAATAAATAGACACGATATTTAATTGAAACAAATGAAAAATATGGCAGCACACAAACATTCCCTAAAGCTAGACACACATGCGAACAATATTACAAGTAAATCATATACTTTAAGAAAAGAACGCTCACTATTTTCGAGAATAATATATAGATAGAATGTAATTAGTAAAAATTGTCTCCCTTATCTCTATATCGATATCCACCAGCGCATGGCTGAGGTAGATCCATTTTGATTGGTCGCGTTACCATAAGACGATGGCGCGTTTATTTGAAATAAATTATTGAGCTGCTATTAACCTATCAGTGCGAATAGTAGTGTGATAAGATATCGTTCCATTTTTCGAATATTTCATCAAAAATATTTTCATACCAACTATCGATCGACATTGATAATTTGATATATACTCCATTAAAAATCTATCTATAATGAACCACTTCTTGATATAAAAAAAATGTAGATTACATCCTTCGATCAGAATAAATTCATTTGTTCAAGATCATTATCTTGAACAAATAAAACGTTCATTGACGTGATCAGTAACGATTGTTCCATGGTAAATGAAAATGATTTTTTAATGGCAATAGATATGGACGTCCAGATAAAATTCATTAGAGAGTAGATACGCATATTTATAGGTACTTATCGTAAACAGCGTCTACCAAGTTAATGATGGAGTCACAAATCAGGCAGGGACTTAATGAATTTCTTGCTCGAGCATCTACCCAAGTGTAGCAGCATATGATTCTTAAGATTTGTCGGCTTGCTGAATCCTCGACTGCAAATGTGACATCTGAACGGCCACAATCCATTGTGAACATACATGTGGCTCTTGAGATCACCAGGTGTGGGAAAGGACTTAGAACATTGCGAACACTTGTGTGGTTTTTCCTGAAAACGTTGATTAAAATCGTTCATGAATTCCTGTATGAACAGACGATTCAACTCCATAACGACAATTCTCAATTAGATGTGAAGCCAGATGAAAAACTTTTATAACCAATTAACAGTGTTAATTCGTATAAGTTATAGCTTTGGTATTGGTAATGGTAGAGCGACAATTATTTACCGTGTGTTATACGTGCCTAGTAAATAATTGTGCTAAACTAAAACCGGTGTGTTCGAGTCCTCGCGGCTCGTTAGACTGGACGTGAGTTCTCTTGTATATCTATATATCCAGGTATGTTGGTAGATATGTACATATGTAGGTACACATACGTGATTCAAGATTCACCTGCCGATAGGAGTATATGCTACAGTATAGAGAGTGTACGTACGTGGATATAATACGTATGCAGGTAAGATATGCTGTCGGATGAAATTGCAGCAACTGGTAGGAGGAGTTGGTTGGAATAATTAATATTTCAAAATTAGAATAACCAATCGAGGTGCGTAATTAAATGGGTATCGATTGTGAATTGACTAGACGTTTCATTCAGCATGGCTTCCTATGCATTCGTAGCTTTAATTAAGCTTCATTTACCCCGGCGTCGATCGGGCGATTTCATTCTGGTCTGATTTACGATCACACGGCATTTAGATAAAGTCAGCTCCGCGTAACTCGGCGCTCTTTAATTTCATTTCACGGATACGGGGGATGCCGGGGCAAGAGAGCTTACGAGAGTGTTTCGTGGATCCAGAGTTTTAATGGCGTATAAGTGAAACTCAAAAGTATGGGTAGTGCGCGGCAGTAACGCAGAACAGCCCCGAGGTACGTACGTTCTCTGTCTCTCTAATTGGATTGCATTCCAAGCGGTAGCAAGTAATGGGCCAATTACAGTAGCTGATGGCAGAGCAGTCTATATGGCTCCTCAGATATCATTACTTCGACGGATTAGAGAAACTCATACAGTTTTCTTTATGATAAATGAAAAGTTTTTGATCGACGCGGCTTCGTGTTTTCCTATTATCTGACAGACTTAGTTAGACCTTAAAAGCACGACTAAGTGAAAGATGCTATTTGAATTAATGATGGAATGTCTGTCATTAGATTTAGGAGGAATTAAAATGTATATCGATCAGGTCGGTTAATTACCGTAACTACATACAGGGTTATACGCGACAAACATACCATCTGAAGTTAGCCTATCGATTCGATTTCTATGGTAGAACCGGTATGGCTATATTGAGACGGTACGCTTGACAGTGAACATAACCCTATTTATGAAGGTTGATTCTGGAGTGACGAAACTGTGAACGTACCTTTATGTGAGTCATTCGATGATAGTAGAGGTTAGACGAGGCTGTGAACTTCTTTCCGCATATGAGACACTGATGTGGCTTTTCACCGCTGTGTATCCTCTTGTGCGTGTTCAGTGAGCTCGAGGTTGAGAAACCCTTGTTGCACACCATGCAGACGTGCGGCTTCTCTCCTTCAATTTAGTACCGGATAAATTATTGTCGGTTTGCCATTTTGCAAGTTTACTCGGACTCATTTATCTTGGCACGACTGTGCTCGCGTTTCTACTTCTCTTTTTCATGTGTACTCTACTTTGCCAGCGATGGCGATCTCGCGCCGATGATCGATCGCCGGGAGACTCGCCATGGCATTTTGAAAATTGTCAACGTCGCCCTGAGCCATTTTTGAATTTCTATAGAAGCTGCCTTGACATTACTCATATCTAGCGTACCAGTGTGAGTTCTCATATGCCGCTTGAGGAGTGATGGACGGTCGAAGGATTTGCCGCAAACTTCACACGGTAGTAGGACTCTCTCTCCTCTTTTGATCGTCGTGAGGATGCTGCAGTCTAAATGATCTCCCACGAAGGACAGGGTGGACGACGATGATTCCTCTGAAGTCGACTCGTACTCGTCTACCTCGTAGAAGGAAGCTGTGTTCGAGGTTGACGTATGATCCGAGAGCAAAGCCATGGAAAGGTCCAGCGGCGACTCTAAAATATTACAGGGAACCTTAACGTGGTAAGAAATAGTCCTTTGTATTGCCTTTCTTATCTTTGGCGCTAATATCTCCTGGGCATCCTTGGTAGTTTGCGAATAATGTACAGATGGAGGTAGATAGGTCCATTTCTCTTTGGTATATCTATATACGACATCGCATGAATGTTCAATAAATATATTCACCGTCGCCATTCAGAGTCAAAGGCGAATTAGTTACGGTATGGCTGCGCTATGTTCTAGAATCTCAAGGAACGTCGCGCAAGACCCTCAAGCTGGAAATCATACGGTTATAGTGTATTCGGGTTGGCGGCAAGCGCGCGCAATCGAAAAGAAAATAATGAGACCGTCTACAAATCTGAAATGCAAATATCGGGCGGAATTTTTGTCGGTCGGATCAAGGTGGCCGCTTGTGATTCAAATGTGTAGCTCTCGCAAGGAATAAAAGACAGTACAATGGGTGGTGGCAGCTAGACGGTCCTTAGTTGCACTCCTGGCATGGTATTTCTTACAAACTTTCAGTCGCGAAGAAGAATAAGAAGAAGAAGACGAAGAGAAGCAATAAAGGATAAGAGAAGCCAGTAGAGTGGGAAGACGGAGTGTCCATTCGTAATAACTTATCCGTTAAATTCTCAGACGCCATAAACTGACTTTCCTATCTGTGCTTGAGTTACGAAAAGAGGTTATGTTAACTAAAGCGTAATGTATCATTACGAGAGAATCAATAACCAACTCAATAACAACGCGTGCTATTTAAGTAAGTACGAATCCAGCAATAGGTATAGTTGCGGTAAGACACACGTCTTTTCAATTTTTTTCAGATCATAAAGAAAGATCAATCCGTAGCTGCAGGAAACGCGCGTCCGGTATCATTAAGATCCTACCAGGTTGTTACATTAATCTCAAACCGTTAGTGTGCATACAACCATTGCGTACTTACCATTCAAAATGGAATCGATGGTGCACCTGTAGATTGCTGAACGCGAGCATACGTCATGGGATATAAAGACAAAATTTTCTTGGGATGCTGGCAGAAACCATGCTACTAATTCTGTGTCAGGTTGGACATCCTTTATGACTTCAAATATGGGCTCCCCTAAATTACATAATTATTTAATTGGTTGAGGCCATTTTTAAGATTATGGAAACGCTTGAGTATTTACGATCAATTTTTTTCGACTCACCTTTGACCTTTGTTCCTATGAGATTGACTTGGTCGTTGTAGGATTGTACGATACGTAGAAATCTTATCCAATTACATTGTCGTTTGTTTAGATTGTAATTTGAAAAAGATACCTCGTCGTAGCAGCCATATTCGCGCCTGATCTAAAAACACATTAGGCGGTGTACCAGTGATTGAGCTTATAAGTTAGAAAATATAAGACGTAAATATGGGGTGCAAGGTGAAATTTGTATATATAAAATATATTATGAATTATTATTATTTTGAAAGATACTTACGTCATTGTCATCAAGCAGCGAGTAGAGATCTATCTTGTCGAATCTGATTGAACCTTGAAACGGATAGATAAGGGTTCCGGAAGGTATGAAGACGTTGGACCATACTGATACTCGTAGATCGGCTACCAGGGTGGCCGTATCATTCTTAAAAAGATTCTTGCATGTGGATTGGTCGTTTGTCAGTACCAGCGAAAATTCTTTAGGTATCAAGACGCAAGTTTCCATAACAGAGAGAGGCTCTTCAAAGTGAAGATTTTGAAGAGCCGCTACAGACTCCCTAACTTTAGCTCCACCGTGAATCCGTTGTTGTATTAAAATTTACACCGAGTCAACCAGTATAAGAGTACGTGAGTTAAAAGAAAAAAATGATGATCACTCAAAAAGTCTACTACAGTATTGATCAGTGAAAAAAAATGCATACAATTTATAATTTCAATTTTTAATACACCGCTCACCAGTGATTACCTCGGATTAATAAATAAAATTATTAAATTCGTCCGAGCATCTCGTTACTCTAAAATTTCACAAAAATTCCTATCGATTTACCAACACTGGACCAAACAGCCCATCAGTCTCGGAACTAAGCGAATTTCACGAACAATAATCTCAATGATAATAAAACCATGCGAATAATCAGTCTGAAGTGATAACACAGTCAAGTAAGAAAATAACGTATCGATACGCGAACGAGAGAACAGGCGTGTCGTTCGTTGTGCAAGGTGCAGGGCCCTCGGCTGACTGGATGGGATTAACCGACTGATCTTGACCTTGCGACGGGTTACCAGCATTTGCTACCGAATGGGTAGCCCTTCTCCTCTTCCAGTTCTTCTCGACTCATCCTCTGATCTGACTATACTCGCACCCGGGCGCGCGAGTATAGAGCGAGCATAGAGAAGAGGAACAAGATACTTCCACTTCACGACGAGGAAGCGAGGCTACGTCTTGGTCGTCTTCGTCGTCGGCCTTGCGCTCCTCTTCGTCCTCTTTCTCTTGGTCCTTCTTGTCTACGGCTGTTTAAGTTAACCACGTGGGCGACTCGGCACCTGTCGTTCCTTGCACTCTTTTCAGCCTTTTCCACCTAACAGCCAGGACATGTCTCCTTCTCTCTCTCTCTCTCTCCCTCTCTCTCTCTCTCTCTCTCTCTCTCTCTCTCTCTCTCTCTCTTTTTATTTTCTTCACTTTTCTCATCTCGTGTTATTCTCTTTTCCCCCGTTCCTTCCTTTCCTACCAATCTTCTGCCAACCTGCTACGAGAATCCAACTCACTTCGCGAACGAGCTGGATACTCGTACGTGGCAGTAAAGAAGTTTTGCTCGGCATCTCCTCCTCTTCTGCCGCACACGTGAGTACAGAACGTGTGGAGAACTCGTACTTCGTATACAGCCACGCTTCGTACACGCCCGGGTATTCCTTACACCTTGCTACTCCCTCCTTCCCTCCTCTACCATCCCCCCTTCCTCCCTTCGCACTTCTCTCCTGCCCCTTCAGCAATTCTCGCTGCTCTCTTAGCTCCTTGTCGAGTCCTTATAGCGGAGTCGACTCCCACGGTTACTCCTCCGGGAGGTGATCGTCTCTCGATTTAACGCAGCTTTTTACGACACTCGCCTGTTTCTCCGATTAACAATAAGACGGTTTTCTATGTCGTGGCCTTTCCAGAACCCAGAAACAAACAATAATTTGATGATATTAATAAAGCAAGATGTTTAATTTGTTGTCGGTTGATCGCTTTGATACTCGTCTGTATTATTTGCATTCAGTAATTTTTCTCTTTCTGACTCGTCGGTGGCATCTTTTTTTCTGGGGACTTTTTTCTCCCGCTTCTTCAGCCTCCATCTATTTAGGAAATTTTGAGTCTTCAACGATTCTTTCGGCACTCCTTCACTGTCCGACGGACTGGTATCTTCTGTATATTCTTCGGTATCCCTACCATCTTTTTCTTTCGATAGTTTATTTCTTCCACGGAGCAAATCATCTGTCTCGGTATTCTCATTGCTTTCTGAAACTCTTCCTGACTCTCTCAATGAACTTGTTTTCAATCCCTTTTTGAACCTTGTCATAAATGAAGTTTTTCCAATTTCCACGTTGCTACCGATCGTGGGTTCCTTGAACTTCAAAGAATCTTGGAACCTGATTTTCAACATTTTCATTAATGTTTAAATACGTATTCGTAATCAACGTAACTTACTTAAGAAATCCTACGGTGGCGCCGACTATGCACATTGACAATGCCAAGAAAAGTATAATGGCTGAAACGGCCACGAAGCTCTCGTTTGGCATCCAACCAAAAATAGGTCTCGTTAATTTATCCTCCATTAAATGGGTGCGCCAATTTGGTGCTCCAAGTACTACGTGAGTCAATGGTAATCCATATTATTAAAATATAAATAATTTTGGCTCTTAAAGCACATATCTCAATTAGTATTATGATATTAATAACAGCGATTGGTTTTTTAAAACTAAATATTCATGTTCGTACATCGATGGTAATACCACGAGCCAATAGAGTTGCTCGGAAACTTTATGCGTAAGAAACGCGCATAGACGTCAGATATTACGTAAGCAATAACTTTTATAACCTCGTTAACTTTGAATGAAGGGCTCGGTTTTGAAATGGCTACGTATTTATCGACACACGTATTTCCTGATCTTGATATCTCTTGTCAGAACAAGACTCGCTTACCTTTAAGAATTATTATATTTGTTATCCATTTGAACTGAAGATCATTTTGTTCTACGACGCATCGCCACGTTCCTTGATGCGATCTATTGAGCGCATGGATGTAATCGACGTTAACCTATAAAAACGAGAGTGATCGATATGCATTTCGCGTTATCATTACTTTGATAAGCTCGAAAAATTATACACCCTTACTCACGGCTATCGGCAAAGTCGTTCCATAATCTTTCCAAACTCGCTTTCCTATCATCCAGTAAATTTTGAGATCGGAAAAAACGTAGCCCAGAGTGACGCAATGGCACGTTAAGAAAAATGGCAGAGTTTCACGTATAGATACAATACTTTCAAGGGGATATACAGCCAGACTGATTATTTTAACAATTAAATGAGATCCGTCAACCCGATGTAAGGTTATGGTATAAATTCCAGAATCATTGAGAATCGCTCTACTTATGACTGTACACGTTAATGCATTAGTACCAAAAGCGTATTTTAACGAATAATTTAGATACTTACGGATATCAAAATTTTCTATTTCTATCCTGTCCGTTTCCTCCTGTATGAATATACCATTACGTGACCAATGCAACTCTACGTCCGATGAATCCAATTTTATGGAATCGATAATATCAGGATCGACACTGATAGTAATGGCGTGCCCTTCCTTGACCTGAAGGGTCGTGTGACTTTTCTGAATTCTACGAGTGATCAAGGCCAGTGTATCTACAATGATTAAAATAAATGGAATAGAATTTTTTATTGATCAAATTGGCTTCTAAAGCCTATAAGTTGTTACCATCCGTTATGTCTCCACAAATGTTCATGTTACAACGTCCAGTCATGATACTAGGTCCCAGACAAGGTTCGCCTCTTACATTAGGCTCAGGAGAATTACAAAGTCGTTTTCTCGTTCCCATACCGCCATTGCAGCTTGCACTGCACGCCCATGGTCCCCATTCAGACCAGCCACCATCTTCGGCGTCGCCGTCTATGTCTATGAGAAAGGACGAGACACGGACTCATCATGGAACCTGTATAACATTGAATCCTCAATACCTTTTAAGAATTTCATACCTGAGGGTATGCAATTTGCAGCCCAAGTAGCCCAGCCTCCAGTATCGACAGCTAGGGAGAAGAAATAAAATAATAAGGGCAACGTGTGCTCGTAGTGAAAGACTACAGTTTCGTTGCGCAGCACCTCTATAGTGTTATTGTGCCACCTGAATGTAATAAACAAGATTATAAATAATACAGTTAGTTACACAATTAATTATAAAATTTGCCTTATAGTCAGATTGGTCCATGAGTCTGCAGTGAATAATGGACCTGGCGCCTTTTGTTTATGAAAAATATGAACCAGGGGATATGTATTTCTTAGAAAGAATATCCATTGGCCGAATTCTCCTATAGTCAGTCCGTAATAACTGCGTAATATATACTTGAATTATATAAATATATCGATTCGCTGATTGATTTATTCTAGTTACCCTGATGTGGCTGGCAGCAAGAGTAATGGAATTAGAACTACACCTTTTCCACGTATCATTAATATTAACTTATCAGGAGAAGGTGTTTCCTCCGTTCTCCACATTGACAATGGCAGTATTCTCGTGAATCTGTCAGTCTCTGTAGTTTCTATATGACATCCTGTAAGTCGAAATAATTATAGAAAATTAATTGACCGTCATACCCAGTAACAATTTTTTCCATATACCGTACTTGTATGACAATCAAAGGAAACACCGATAGTGTTGCCTAGTTCACTGGTATAATAATAATATATTGGTAAAAATGCTTTGGACGGCTGGGGATGTTCCCATTCAAACAACGGCTTTGCTGCTCCTTCATAGAAAACTTGGACTCGACCACGAGGAATACGGATAACAAAACTGCTCCATTTTCCCAGATACAGTAAGTGCGGCAAGGTTTTTGTCTTTACTAATTTTATACCTAAAATATTAATATTTTATATTCGATCATATTTTTGTAGTCTTAAAATTTGTATTTAAAATTTATATTTCAATAACCCGTTACGATACCTTGATCTTCGGACTGAACGTACAGCAGTACTTTCTCATTCTTGATGGCACCGACTTTCAATATGTATCGCGATTTTAAACCGTTGTCTGCTTTAAATACAAATGTTATTGAATCCGGTCGATCTGGTTCCCATTCCTTTAATGAAAAGCGTATACCCTCGGAACGATGCTCTGGCAAAACGTATAAATGCCTACCGATCCCGTGGCCACGTACGAAGAATATACATTCCTCTGAAATGAGGTTATGATTGATAATCAAGACTCGATGCGTATGTTCATTCACATTGGAGTAAGCATACATTAAGATTCACTTTAATCGTACCGGGTTTCTCGCAATCGCGAACGTTGCAAAGATCCTGCGGTACTAATGGATCTGTCGTGTAACACCAAGTACCGGCAATATTGCGCGACGGGTCACGACAGTAATTACTGGCATTGATTACGTTACGTTCTGGATACAAACTGTCGTTAAAGTAGACAGGATTAACTGCGTGCACTGGTTTGTTTGCATTGCTAGTTACAGGTTGAACAGGGTTTTCTGTAGATTCTTTATCATTTCTTTGAGTAGTCGTTTCGTTAGCTTCTTTTAGTTTTTCCAAATCATAATCACTCATCCATTTGGCACAGGTTCTTCCTGACCTAGTAACTGATAAGGTCCCAATATAATCATTGGCTGTTCCCGCCATACGACATTCTGTAAAAATTTTTTAGGTTAGGGTGACGGGAATATATTTCTTGGAAAATAACTCTCGAAATATTAATTAAACACTCGAAATATTTTACCGGATGATCTGCAATTTCGAATTCGACAATATTGCTTGGTTATTGTTTGATCGGTGGATATTGAATAGCAGTAAGGACCAACGGAGTCATGGGATGGATTTCTACATTTATTTAATGCCTTGACAGCAGAGCCGTCGATAAAAAGATCGTCTTTTTTTTCTTCCTTGGGTATCTTTAATCGGGTGAGATACGGTAATCTGTATTCCAACTATTTACTCGGAAGGCAAAAATATCTTTTATCGATTAATAATAATCGTTAGTTGTACCTCATTAGCTGTCCAAGGAATGCAAGGAATATTATCTGCAGCTGTCCATTGCGATCCTTTGTATGTGTAATCGGTAGGATTAGTGATGCAATTAGGCGGCCATGGCTTTTCCACTGCATCGGATTCTATTCAATTAATAGATTATTATTACGATATATACAGTACTGGTCAAAAGTATTGACACGGTGCAATAATATGTTTGCCCAGTGTCTTTGTGTATCTGCTTGATGTACGAAATTTTGTAAAATTTATACCCTCTGGAGAACAATAAAAAGTCCAATGCGCTATGGTATCTTTGCTTCCAATACTGTACCATCTTAAGGTATTAAGTAGATGATGCTTAGCGTAAAGTAATTCCTCGTTACCATGATGTTTTTGTACAAATAACCTCAAATCAGTACCAAAAATGCTAAAAACATGTACACGTACGATACAATAAATTTAGATGGGTTTTAATCATTTGAAATTTTTTTGTCAATCAAAGCTACCTAATTGTAAATTCATTCCAAGTCCAAAAGTCGAGAACTTTTTTGCTAGGTACATCCTTTAAGTACTGTTTCCCAGTTTTTCCGTTTTCCTGGTAGATTAACATGGTTACGTTGTCATGACCTATGAGCATCTATAATATCGATATATTTTTCATTTTTATCTATTATATTTTACATATTTATAATACGTACTGTGAAGCAAGGAAATGGTGCACCAGGGCTTTGATATAACCTTATCGCAATTCCACTTGTAGCACGAACATAAAATTTGAGATCAAACGTGCTATTAGACATTACGAGAGGCCATACTCTTAAAAACTCCATTCCAAAAGTTGTATGTAGTTCGCAAGCTGTAATTTAGCATAGAATAAAAACTTTATATTGAACCAATAAAGCTACTTACAGTCTTCACAAAAATCTGTGCTCCATAAAACTCCTGTACCGACAATACCATAGTAAAAGAAATTTTCTGGATACATCTCTGAAATTGTTTTTTTCTTTTTGTATTCGCCCATAAAAAGAGGTTTGGACGAATCATAAAGACCGACAGACATGAATCCACCTCCCCACATGATCCACACACCCGTCCATTTTGAGCCAAGTATAATATTCGGGGTACTTTCGAAATCTTGTTCATTCTATACATAAAATGTGCAATTTACGTTGTTTTTGACATTTCGTCGAAATTAATTCTTACTACTAACGTCTGTGTTTGGATAAAATTGACCGCTGCCCGAATTCGATATTACTATCTCAACTCCGGACGACCATTCTTGGGCAATTTTTTTGGAAGTAGTAGG
The DNA here is from genome assembly GCA_036026315.1 of Trachelus stipa. Classification (NCBI taxonomy): domain Eukaryota; kingdom Metazoa; phylum Arthropoda; class Insecta; order Hymenoptera; family Cephidae; genus Trachelus; species Trachelus stipa. Next base: position 114,439 of record JAYRCB010000704.1, read on the forward strand.
AATTGGCAGAAGACCAAGTAACAGTCTGATTTCAGCCTATAAATTTTTTTAATGTGACAAAGATATATAAATTTTGAAAATAAGTAAAAATACTTTTTGCTCGTCCAACGGATTCCAAAGTTTAATCCAAAAAGTTATATTACCCAGAGTTGAATTCAAATTTGTTATTGTCGAATATACCGAAGCATTTCTTACGTACGCCAGGCAATCTATATACATATATATATATATATAATGAATTTATATAAAATATATTAATTTAATTATTCATAATACACATCAGCATGTGCTACCTTTATCGTCGCAAAATGGAACATCGCAATATTCCTTTTTAACAATTTCATAATTTTCATCCTCCGTGTAACACCAGGGACCACCGAGGTCATCGTTAGGATTTCGACAAAAGTTTTTCGCCTTCTCACGCGATAGGTCACTGAATCGATTCTTGGGATATTTGCTGGTCTACGATTAACCGATTTACAGCATAAAACATGTTTCGTATCATTCGCAATGTTCATTCTCGTACTTTACCATCGGCGAGCCTGTGATGTCTGTCCCAAGATTTACATTTCTTTCCAGAGGAACCAGTTTTATGACCACCGCCATACTCGGCTCCCGTACCAGATATTCTGCATTCTATAAATTCAATGTTCCTTTTGCTTTTCGAGTACTTAATTAATATTATATATCTCCTTTAATTGGCGTATTACCACCATAGTTGCACAGGGGCACGTCACACTCGTCGTCTATAAGCGTGCGTTCCATGGTGTAACACCATGGACCCCTAGAATCCCTTGTAGGATTTCTACAATAATTTTTGGCAAGTCTCATTGACCTCTCAGGAAAATCAATGTCCTTTATATCCGCACTGACCTAAGGTTAATAATAAATTATAAGGTTTGATATTGAATATGATCGATTGTGTTGAACACTAATTCTTTATGTGATCAAAGTTATTTTTTTTCACTTTATGCATGGGTTGCTCGGACTGCCATAATTGACAGCGAACACCACCGGCTGTTGTCATTGTGGAACCCATATATTCTGTACCAAGATTTGTCAATTTACATTTTGAGAAATCTGTTCGAGAAGCTTTGTGAACTGTAAAGAATTTATATTAGACTAGAATTATTTTCAGTTTTAACGAGGGAACAATAATTAACATACGTTTTTCATTGGTAGTTGAGGTTATGAAAAGTGTTACGAGGTACAGCATCGCGTCTGCATTCATCATGTTTAATAATTATTGATAAGCGTTATTTCTTGCAAGAGTAATATTTATTAGAAAATACTATCACGCGTTGAGAGTTTTAATATGCAATTAATATCATGGTGATACAGTTTTCTGAAATTACCATCGATTATTACGATCTGGGCCTATATTCAATTTTTGGGAAAATTCATGGCAGTAAGTAAATGTAACAGATTTTTTGACCTTGAATCAGAATTTTGGCATAAGATTTCATAAAAATGTCATCCATTTGGAAATTAATTAAGTGATTGTGATCAGAATATAACATGGTAGTCGATGATACAACAACATTAATTATATTTATCAATAATATACTTATGTATGCTTTATAAACAACTATATAAGTTCGTATGCGTATAAATATAAATTATTCATTATCAATAAACTATATATCGAGGTACAGATTTAAGAAAGTCGTAGCTGAGTAAATTAAGGATTTACACATACGTTGGACCGGATTATTATAAATACTTTTTCTGAGCAATTTTCAATCAACGCCTCTAAACAAAAGATCCTGTTCCTCCGAAGAGATGCCTTTACGATGTCGTATATTTATACCGAATGACTTTCTTCATCGAGCTCAGATCGTTCATGTTTGTTTCATCAATGAGAAACAGAATCATTGCCATGAGCAATGCATTCCTTTCCTTGTACTGCTTCAGGATTTTATTCTACTTCCTGCAACTCACTTTCGTAGAGTTGGTGAAGTAACAAGACATTTTGTTTCTTTCTTCCATAATAATATTTTTTACCAAAAAAACGTATACAAGGTTATTCATTATTCACAACCGCACCACCTGAAATTAGCCCCTCCATTTGATTCCTATGGTAGAACTATATTCGGGTGGTGCGTTTCTACTGAATAACTTTATATATATTACTACAGATCTATTTCAAACAAAAAAAAGAACAGATGAATATTATAATATTTCAGAATTTTAACTTTAATTCTTATACGTAATTCATTTCAATACGAAGGCCACCGTCATCAGTCAAACACATAATGACAATATATCGATATTATAATTACAGTATAAAAAAATGTACACAATAAAAATCCCAGGTATCAAAACGTATCAAATCAATAATAGGTCGATTATCGGTTTCTAGTTTACAGAATGAATTGCTTTTAAATATATCATAGGAGAGTAACGGTACCGATCGACGTGCAAAATTCTGCGTACGACAAATCGTATTTTACTCAATCTTCCTCATTTCGAAAGCACAGCCCTCAATTGCTTTTATTCACTAATTTAAAAAAAGGGCATCACACATATCCAAATGAAAAATAATCATTCTCATTCGTACCACATATCAGACGCTTCTTTTGCACATCAATCACAGCACTTGCACGTGTGTTGACTTTATATTCCCATGAAAAATATTCTTCTCGTATTCAGAGCAAACGACGAGCATCAGACTACGAGAGTCGTCGAAAATATCGAATTCTGTCAGGGTAAATATCAAAGCGCATTCAAAATTAAAGTGATTTCAACGTCTTATCGATATGCCGTAATGTATTCTCTGGTACGGAATCCGTGAGTGCTTTCCGGAAACCGTCGCACCGCATCAATGATCTGAACATCTTCTTAGCATAATTCCTGAAAAAAAATTATCATTAGACTCACCTAGTTCCTAGTTTCTCGTTCTAGATAAAAGGAAACGACTTACCTAGCATCCAGATTTCCATCGATCAATAATTTCGCGCCAGTACCTAAAAGCTTCTCGCGGAGTTCACGTGGTAAAGTCATTACATGATCTCCTCCAATTTTATCAATTACGGTAGATAATAATCTAGCCGTTGCAGCTCTTACAATAGCATTTTGATGTCTGAAAAATGAATATTAAAAATATTTTGAATATATCTTAATTTTTTCTTGTACGAAATAATACACTATTTGACTTACGTAGCTCCACGATAAACGATGACACTTATTGTTCTGTGAGGGGGAAGATGTTCAATCATTCTATCTAAGGCAGCGTTACAATCAGCCCGTAGAAATTTATTCGTATCGGCTGTTCTGTGTAGCAATGGACCTGCAATGTCATCCAATTCCTGAAAACAGAGTTAATTAGCATATATTGAAGGTTATGAGAAATTCAATGTATTTGACTATAGTAATTGCCTGATCAATTCCACGAATTTGGGCACTGAAAACATCTCCTGCAGCTTGACAAGCTACCCGAGATACTTGGGAACGAAGATTTCTTATATGCTTTCCTAAGATTCTGCTTATGGTTCCTGGGCCATATGTTTCTAGTTGTTCAGGATTAGAACGAACGATTTGAGAGAGCATCTTCAGGCCTTTCATGGAGACTTCCCTGAATAGCGAAGAATGTATTTTATTACGATTTACTATTTTCTGTGCAACTTTATATTTAGTCTGAAGGAAACTGACCAGTCTTTATGCTCTAATTGCGCAAAGCACTGTTGTACAGATATTTTCGGCTTTTCTATCTGTTTCGTAAAATTTTGCCCAGATGAATTTTGCAGTGTTCTCATTGTATTCACTCGAGGTTTTATTCTACCGCGTACGATCCTCGATGGCATCTTCTTCGGCGGTTCAACAAGATCCATTGGTGACGATGAACGACTCTGTGTAAAAAAATTTATTTTAGCGATAATATTTTTTTTCAAAATATTTTGAAGTAATTGGTAAAAAATTTTTAGCATTGATTAACTAGTTTTATTATAATTTCATAACCGACCTCGTTACCCATATCTGGCATACTGGATCCTACTTCGCTACCAGCGCTTTTATTCGAATGGGAAAGATTCGTAGAATGTGTCGTGGATGCGTTAGAATTTTTTGGTGATGCTATGTCTTCTAAAGTCTCTTGAGAAATGGATTGTCGAGAAGTCTGCAATTAGACATAAAAATTATTATTTTCATTTTCATTAATATAAACAGTATCACTGTATAGCCTATCCATACCATGTGACCGTTATTTGAATTACGTAAAATAATATTAGATTCCCTATTGGTTCTAGACTCTTCGTACTCGATTGCTTCTCTTGAATCCGTTTTAAAAGTTTCAAGTCTAGAAGGTGAATTCGGCGCACTGGCCTCTCTAGTAAGGAGTTTGGTATCCAGAGACTGAAAGGAGATAGTTTCATTTGTTTTTGAATAAATGGGACTAGGAATTTCTTCCTCTTCGATTTCAAGTTCCTCGATGTCATTTTCATTTGAAATATCCTGTACAACGAAAATAACATATTAGCATTTAATTATTCCCGCCAATTCGTAAGCCAGAAAAGGAATATTAGTATTTGAGAATGAAAATTTAGTATCTAACTAATTAAAAAAAAAGTCAAAAATACAAAGCGCATCTACAGTGCCAGATTAGAAAATCCTAACAAACATATATCCATTTTCCAATTAATTAATTATCATAATTAAATATATTTCATGGTATTATCGTCAACTATCAATACCACTCACCAATGACTTCTGCGAAGCAATACAAACAGATTGTACCGAAGGAGACTTGGACATATCAGAATTAAAAGATTTGTTGCTGATCGAACGATCAGAAAGTGGCGACTCTGATTTTTTCGAATTTTTTTCATCCGAATTAGTTGAACGAATATCGCTGAACTCTCTCACAGTATTGTCCATTGATAAATATTCATCGGATGGTTTCAATAAATAATTTATGCATACACTATCATCCGACGATATAAAATGAGATGATTTTTCATCAGTTTCGCCTCTCTCGACTAGATCTATTTCAGAATTGTCATCATCACTGTCATCACTATGATGATTATCGCGACTGTTGCTACTCTTGAAATTCAATTGTTTTTCTAGTTCATCCCCAGACTTTGTTTCTTCTTCTGTACTAGTCTCTTGACTATCACCATCTTCAATTACTAAAACGCTGGATTCAGCAGGACTGATTAATCCTTTATCATACTGTGAGATCTGAAAAGTTAATAAGTCATGCAATCGTGGAACGTACCACAGTATTGCAATGATTAAACTGACATCTAACACTTAGAGAACTTAATTATCAGCCATCAATAATTCTCAATCAATAACATAGCATCAACGAACCAGTAGTGTAATGAAAAAATAGCGTGATTGCAGTCACAGTATTTAATACAGTGCAGACCTACTCTACCATGCATGCAAAGATAAAAATGTATCTTAATGTAGATTAAAAAATATAAATAAAATTTTACATCATAAAAAAAAGTGTTAAATGTCTCGAGTCAATCCTAATTTCATTTTTTAAACTTACAATGTAAGAATTTACTGAATCACGTCGAGGACTAGAGTGCTGAGGAACAATATCAAAAGCCTTTTCTTCATTTTGACTTTGTCGCGAAGACGAGCGACTGTTACTGTTGACGTTGCTGCTACTGTACTTCGTAGTACTATGTTGTTGCTCCTGGGTTATTTTTAATCTATCCTTCCTATTACTTAGTCCAATGGACGCAATCGACGTAGAGCTGCTGGCGCTGTTTGATCGTGGGTTGTCGAAGGCTTCAATAAAAAAAAATATATACAGGCATTACAAACGGCAAAAATGAAATTGCGAAAAATATATTAAATGAAAGTTTTTAGTAGACTTGAGAGAAATTTCATAATCCTATTCTAAATGATTATTTAGGATTTAATATTTCACGTTATTTACCTTTGTCCAGTGGAATATTGATTATTGCGGTCATGTAAGGGCGACTTTTTACAACGGTATACGTAAGCTACATAACTACATTGTGTTTCAAAGAAAAAGGTTAAGAACCTCACGTCCTAGTTAACCCACTTTCGATCGTTTATTCTATACAATCTATTTGGTAACCGATTTAACATTGTACGTGCGTTCTCCTTGTCATAGGAAATTTCAGGTTCCTGCATTATTAAAACGATATCCTGCCACGTGAACTATATACACATTTCACTCGACAATAGATACAAAAATATCCTATGCCATAATCATTTTAATTAATTACACTATACAGTACCTTTATACTGTAGATCCTGGCCATTTAAATTCTCCATAGGATAAACGCTCATCTGAGATGTAAATTGACGTCTGTTCCTGTCATTGTACTCGGCTTCGTCAGCGGTGGCCTTGTCTCTGAAAAAAATATATTACATAAGTAAAGAAAAAAAAAGTGCCAAAAATTGAAATCAAGTGCAACAGGATCTTCATCATCGAGGATAATACTATCTCCAATAATTTTATTCCATAAACATACATCGTATCTGTACTCTGATTTAATCTCAGAGCAATGACAGGTGTCGTTCTTGTACTTGTATTATCCGCAGAAAGACAGGGATCCTCGATATTCCCAATGCCGACAGATTTTCTTGAGCGAAAGACACAGGGACAACAGCGTAGGACACTTCTGGCGAATTTCCTCTCTTCCATGTCCCCATCATTATTTTTGACCTCAGCAAGAGCTTTGGTGTCTTCTTTGACCTCGGACGGCCAAACGCAAAACTTGAAGATCATTTTACACCTCTTTTACCTCACTGTCAAGTATTTCCCGTACCACGGTAATAAAAAAATATCGCAGCACTTCTCATGACGATTTACAAATTTTTATAGTCCACGATTCACTTGCATCCAAGTATATTAAAAAGTCACGATACACTATGAGACCTTAAAAAAAAATTTCACCCCAATTCAAAATCAATGAATAACAGCTAATTACAACTAGCCACGAATAATGACAAAGTTCTAGTAAATGACATGCCACGAGAACCATGCGTATCCGTTTCGGATTCCACGCTGTGGGAGGTCATTGATTACATTCAGCGGAATATGGATTTTCCAAGCGAGAAACCAGTCCGCAGCTTTACGAGCTACTTCATTTATTTAAACTATATGGAATTCAAGTAAACGCATTAATTTTTCAAGGAAAAACCACTAACACTGAAAATTTACACGTGTCACTGTTAATACGACGCAACGTACGTGTCATTACGTCTGCTAGCTGCTACCGGTAAAAGTCAATAGTCGGAAAAGTCGATATCCAACCACGTTGGTACTGCCGACCTTAATTCCTGTCTACAAACCAACTTAGGAAAAACGAAATACAATCGCGAGTCCATCTCTGTTACTTTATACTAAGAATCACAAAATTGATTGAATAAAAATAAATTTCTATTACCTTTTCGCTCCAAAAGAATAAATGGCGAAAACAAGTTTTTCCCAACATTAAAATCGTTCAAAACTACTACTGACGTACTTCGAGGAGTATTATGCCGTGATGGTCAGACATCCAAGTAGCGAAGTCTGGACAAAGTCGGTCGACTTTACAACTACTTAAATTCCCGACTCTCCCCTTGTCCTAATACTTCGATTGGCATTTCCATCAAACGCTATATTCATACCTGTAAAACGGGTGTTACAATTCCACGTTATACTTGACCTTTGTCACATTATCGAACCCGTTTGAAAATAGCTAACAGTCGTGGTATACCTTTTCAAATTCACCGAGTTATCTAACGCACGATATACATATATATATATACGCGTAATTAATTTATAAAAGAAGCCGCATTTAATTAGCAATTTAAATCAAAGCACCAATGTTACTTATCATATTTAATATGAACTATACTTGTACACCAGGCGAACATCCAACGCTCGGCACTGTCGTACACACGACTGCTGCCCGCATAGAATTCGAAGCGTCGCGACGCTGACCGCCTGCTCAGACGCGTCACCCTTCTCCACTTTGTCGCCCACCCCGTTTCTACCCTAGACTATAGCCAGGAACTCGATCATACGTAGTGACCCTAACTTGGCTACTCTGCTAGTAAATATTCATATATATATACCACCTTACGTCATCCGTCAAGGTGACTGCTAGTACGTAGAAAGAGTGGAGGGTGAAAAAATCTGATAATAGATAAGCTAGAATAATTTGTCAGGTGCTCTATTTTTATCATTAAATTCACTACGTTGGTCGGTACAAGTAGTGTTAAATAATTAATTTTTTATATATTAATATCATTAAACCATATCATTTAAATTGTTTTTTATACATTGATCATAACATGGATACGTAAATTGTTGAAGTAGTTTTTCTTGTTGGCATGTAATATCAGCAGGTGGGAAATTGATCGAAGTGTATTTGGTGTTTACGAGAATGTTGAAGGACGACTTGAGATTAATAGAGTTTAAAACTTTTATATCGAATATAATTTTAAAGCTAATTGTACCGGTGTAATTTTTGCAAAAATCATTATAGTAATTTTTTATAAAAATTATTCTAAAAATCGATTTTACAAAGGGTAATGATTTTTTGGAGGACAATTTCATGACTTGTGTATTTAGTGTATGGAGCATTTTAATGAAGTTCACGATCATTGACTAAGGGCCTGTCAAGAATGATTTAGACAATATTAGCTTTTCTTGCAATTTTGCAAGAAATTTTGACTCTGAATATTTTAACGCAATAGGAAAAGTACATTTGTATAGATATATATATACACGTCTAGTACATAGAGTCTATACGCGATGGCAGATACAAATATTTATCTCGAACTGGCATCGGCCGCTAGACACGCGACGTAATTATCGACTTTAATTAACCTCGCGAATTCTCAACGCAAACGAACTCGAAAATGATAATCGATACTCGAACGCATTCTTTTCATGATGTTTGAATAGAACAAAAAGTCTTCATCGTCGTTCTGTCTGCGCGTATTACATAGATTATTTTCACATAAACGTAGCCCGCATGGAGTTCGTTGACCTTTAGCATTAAATATTATCTCACTCCTAGAAGTCATGAATTACCTAACGGCGGTCGATTGACATTGACATTTATGAAGAAATAATAAAATTCTTTAGAACGTAGGAAATACGTTTCTCTTTATCTAAAGCCACGTACACGCCTAACGGTTAACCGTATAATGCTACTTTTAAAGAAAGCATATTATTTTTGCACGTGGCGGTATGTCTACTGTTTATCACTTTTGGAAATCTTACTTTCGCACGCGAGATTTTCTACAGCCGAACCTTTACCTATTACCACCGCGAATTTAAGCAACGCGTGGTTGGAAAACGTCAGAGTAATACATGCAACGTGACTGTGCATAGATTACACTTGATATGAGGTCAAATGTCATGTTAATGTATATATAATAATAACAATAATATTTTCAACTTTTTTAACAATAAAATTTAAAATAACGTTTTTAATATGAATCCTGATTGTTACTATGAATTTTGAGGGAAAATCAGTAAACGAAGATATTTCCTTCACAGTTCGGACCATGTACTTATCTGGATACATTATTTATATTAAATATAATGCACTGGACGGACCCACGTTGCACTTTTTCCGGCGGACACGACTTTGGGGACATATTTATTTATTAGATATTTTTTTCAAATTTCAAGGAGACGTTAATAAACTGTCAGTGGCTGTCACCACCGGGCCAATGGCTAAAACCCATCTGGCCCGGTTATGCTTTCCGTGTTCTTCTATGCTTATGTACTAAAATCGATGTTGCATGTTGGCACTGTGAGGTTGTGCTAGACGTCTTTTCGAGAAAGAAGTTGAGAAAACAGGTGGAGTCAGAAAAAAAAGTTAAAAAAAATAAATTAACAGTACTGTATGTCTTGGAGACACGTACCTATCATATCAATGCAGACGCATTGTCTAAAGTGTATTGAAGCAAAATTGTGTAATAAAAATTAATAATATTAATTATGGTTTTTTTACACTTACAAATTGTGGACCGATGCTGTTTGCAAGCCGTATGACGTCATTCTGTCCATTTTCTCAGGATAACGAATCTCGGAACGGGAACGAGATCGCAGCTTCCCTTCAGGATTATTTGGATGTACACGTAGTCGGGTGTCGGCAGTGTTTACGTCAGTTCGCGCGTGTTGCTTGTCTGTTCTACTTTGGGAATACGTATCCTTCTGTGAATTTAATATTGCCATTGAGATATATATAGTTTGAGTTAAATTTTTTGGCTACAATAAATTTGGTATCTTTACTCACTCTGTGTAATGTATTGTTATTGGTAATATCGTTATTTGACCTTTTCACTGATCCCTGATATCCAAATGAAAAGTGATTTGAAGAATTTGGCGCTGTTTGCAATTTAGAAATTATGCTTGTATCCATTGGATCACTTTGTCGCTGATAAGGTGTTTGATATCTGTATTTGAGATTAATTTATGCAGGTTTTATTTTTTACAATGAATGAAGCTGAGACCAATGATATACTTACGTCTGTTGTGGTGCAGTTTTTGGAACAGAATCGTAACGACGTTCTTCGGAACTGGAACGGTACTGTTTCCTTCTTCTGTTTGGACTTTGGGAAAATCTATTTGAATTTCGCGATGTTTGATAACTTTGCGTCGTCGGAATTTCCGTGAATATCTTATGCGTTTCTTCCGTTATTATTTTCTGTAATACCGAGGAATATGGAAGTTAATTTTTGGCACGGTATAAAATATTTTTCAAAATATCAATTACTCACTCTGCCGTTGTAGCCAGTGAATTTTTTACCAGTTATTTGACTTTCGCAATGTGAATCGGAGGAATTATTTATGTGAGCCGCTGATGGTAATCCTTGAAAAGCAGTTCCCTCTATGAAACGTTTTCTTCTCTGATACATGGTTCCATAACTGTTCAGAATTATGTTAAATTATTTTTAGAAAATTACTTCATTTTCTGTCGTTAGAGTAGGTTAAACAGAATCGTACTTAGTATTCTCATCTCGCGTGTACAATTTATTTTCATGACTCTCGGTGCTCTCTTGCATTCTTCTTTTTGGTAGGCCGCTCACGCTGGTTTTGTCATTTCCGTTTATCTCGAGATTGACGTTGCGTCGCGCTTGCGTACTTCCGGCGAATGATTCCTTCGTGTTGAATCCTCGTTCGCGAGAATATAATATTGGTATTTTGGATTCTACTTTATTCGTTGCTCCTTCCTGAGGCGGTGGACTACCTAGTCGAGTCTGTAAAAAATTAATAAAGTACTTTTTGAAATATTCAAAATTTCCTCATTTCGCTTACTCTGCTATTGACTCTTTCCCGTGTTGAAGAGTTAGTCATTCGAATCTGAAAAAAAATACGAAGATAATTGATAACGCAAAAATAATATTTCAGTGTGATTATTTTTTTTACCTTTTCCTTATAAACCTCATGAGCATCTTTGCGAACCTGATCATCCAGTTGTTGACTTCCGTGAAGATCTTCATTAGGAGTGTCACCGGAAGTCGAGGATCCACTTTCAATACAATCCTGAATTCTCTTCGATGCTGGATAAAATCTTCGAAATTTTTCCTCCAATCTTAACTTCTGACTTGTTCCTTTGTCTGGTTTGAAATTGAGTATCACGTAATACACAGAGTATGAAATTAATTAAGAAATTGTATATTAACAATTCAATAAAGTTGACGTTAGTTACCGTTAGAAATTCCCACGTCTACGTTAGAATCATCAGAGTTCCATCTTTGATCTCTGGCATGTTGATCATCCTACGAAAAGAAAAATGTCAATACTCCATTTACACTTAGAACGAGTGAAAAACATCATTGAGAACATTTCAAAAATATGGTGACCTTAATAAAATCAAGAAAGTACGACAGACTCATGACAGCAATAAAATTTTACTGAAAAATGAAAACGCAAAAGTATGATTAAAAAATATCATATCTCAAAAAAGTATTTCCCAACCACAATAAATAGGCTAGAAAGTGTCAGATTGCCAAAAACAAATAAAAAACGTGTAACACGGTAAACCTTAAAGAATTTTTTGACAAAAATCACCAATTTATTTTCAGCCCCCAATAAGCATTACAAGGGCAGATTTCAGGATTATAATTTGAATATGTCGAATGACTCACCAGCAACGTATACAAATATGGTTTGTAATTAACTAAACGACACAGTAACATAATGATAGCAGATCGCGATAAATTTTTACGAAAAAATTTTTATAATCAACGACACGACCCTTTTTTATATCTTTGTGATAACAGTGTCAGTCAATAACACGAGAGAGTTAGAGCCTTTCGTCGCACCAGGTCCGCATTGGAATTTTTGCAAGAGCTACGTCACATCTGGTAACTCGGGGTAACGACGCTCAACGTCGGCGTCGAAACTGACCTAGTGGCACGCAATAAAATCGCAAGAGCCCTTGCCACGCGATACGTTTTTTCTTCAATATCTCCCTTATAACCTCTAATCTCTATATCAGCATGCAATAACTATAGTAATGGTCTCTCGATAATAACGCCATAGGTATATTTCGACATCGACATCGATATTTAAAAAATTTCATTTACATATTTCATGATCATGATCTTTCGCGTGGCCATTACTGAACGTCGCCAGTAGAAAAAATTTGCATTATCAAAATTGGCGAACAGTTATGTTTCTATTACATACACTGATCTACGCATAGGTGCGTTGGATGGTTGCAGTAATGCCAGCAATAGGGAATACTGTAATAAAGCAAAGAGCGCATGACCATTGACCGACTTTGACCGATAATTTCTACGAAGTAGAGATCACGAGATAGTATACATTTACGCAAGTCCATTCGACGTAACTTCCTGTGCTGGTTATTGATTTTGCACTTTCATTGCATTATGGGTCTTTCTTATGCACAATCGTGACAATCTATATTATCAGGAAGCTAAAGCAAATTTAATGATATTAATTTTCTGATTTGCGAAGTGAAGAATATTTTGATATTTACCCGATTGTTAAATGGAATAAGTTGCCAGGCGACCGGTTGTTGATTTCGGGAATGGAGACCAACGCCAACAGCAACGAGGTTCGGTCGATCCGTCCATGGATTTCTAGTATTTTTTGCTGAATCAATTCTGAAATAATATCATTGAATTTCATTATATTTTATATAATTTTAATATCGGCGAAGGATACCATTATTCATTTACCGTGATGATTTTCCACCATCCAATCGTGTTGTGGTGGCTATTATTTGGCCTCTGGTACGACCTGAACCTGGCGATACTGAACCACTTCCGGCAACTATCCAATCGACGTCCGCTCCTGTGCAATACGAAAAATTATACGTTCAAGTGATATAAGAATAAAACACCCAGTATCTGAAACTGTCGAAGTATTGAATAAATGCATTTTTTTTCTCGAAATGTGGTTAAATTTGCGAAAATTCCAAATATCTTACTTATGAAATTAACGTGTGTCACGTGATTATAATCTAGATGAATTTTCACGTGACCCAGAAGTTTATATTTAAAAATACTTTCATTCTCATTCCCTTGTGCTAACTGTAAGAAATCTTGAAGGAAAAAATCATAACCTCATTTGATAATGTCATCAGGCAAAAAATTATGTATTCTTAGCATAGCAATGCTGAAGATGTACTCGCTGATACAGATCCTGTTTAGGAACATCAGAAAGAAAGATCATTATAAAATAATGACTTTGCCCTGGTTTAAAAAATCGTCCATAAACCACTGTCCTATTCCTTGCGAGGTCAACACGTAAGCCAGGTAAACAAATTTATAGAATTGTAATTAAAAAATTGCAAATTTCATTACCAGTTGCTATTTGAACAGTGGGGGAAATTTGCAGTCCATAAACTACCAGACCATCCGCTGAAACTAGGGGTAACGACTTTCGGGCAAGACGTGCTCTAATCGCTGCCATCATTTCTTCGGCATCTCGTCGACCTTTGGCAGCACGTTCGCCAGCATGTAAAACTTCCTATAAAAATCATTGCAATCTGTCAATACGAAAAAACGAGTAGTTCATAATTCACTCGTTGATTTCAATGTACATTTATCATTATTTTAATTGAATGTAAAAAATATATTGTTGCCACTCTGTCATTACCTCAGGCTCGTAAATTTGAGCTAGAACAGCCAAAGTGTCAAGCGCAGCTTGTCTTACTCTTCTGCGACGATCGGCAACCATGGCGGCCACCTTGTTCGCCACCATTTCCACTTTGAATTCTGTGCTGGGGAATGTCACTAATGAGAAGATCAAGAGCTGCAAGGCATTTTCTCTGGTCTGAAAATTTTGAAAAATTTTTCAAATCCGTAACAAATTCAACATCATCAGCAACCTCGTGAAAATGGTAAATTATCATTAATAAATTCACCTTGGCGTTTCTGGCGCCGATACAGTGAGGCTGAAGGAACTGTTCTAAGAGAAGGGCTGGTTTGAGCCTGAGCATCGCGATCCTGGCAAGTTGCGCGGCATTGGGCCCACCTTGCCTCGCAAGACCCCAAGCAAGCTGCGGTAATCGACGTTTGAGAGCCTCTTCAGCAACCCCTGCCACCACGACCTTCACGCATATAAAAATCATTTAAATAAATATAGTCATTTAGTTTTCATAATTACGAGATGTTGCGGGAATATATTATTACCCTTGCGACTGCCAGACCCGCCGCGGCGACCCGGCAGCTCCTTTCCCCACCCAGGACTGAATGCAAGAGGGAACCAAGGCGGGATTCGATCGCAACCAAAGCCGAAGACGTTCGCAAAGCAGACGCAATACGTTCCAACCCACGGACCCTTGCTCTCCAATCATCCTGAAATAGTATGAATTAATAAAAGAAAAGTGAAAAACCTGAAAAAATTTTATTTACACGTGATATTGGATAAAATCAGTAATAATATCCCACAATAAATTTAATTGCTAATAATCATCGTTTAGCAAAGAAATTAAGTACTCCAATCAAAATTTTGTTTAATGACACATGCTCCAGTGTTCTGAAGTTAATTAGAGAGAACCAATTTTGCATTATTTAAAATTTCTAAAAAATTTCGATATTACTTTTTTGATCTTGGCAGTTATGCTGCTGCAACAAATGTACGTGACATACATACTTATATTACAGGTAAGAGAGGAACAGTTTGAAGGAAGGGTTGAAGAAGCATTAAGACACCCTATATGTCTTTTCTTTATGACTCGCACCTTTTCCAAGCTAATTAAAGCACTGACAATATCTCTGCCTTTAAATGCTGAGAATATTACAGTCATTTGCATAGTATATACCACGATGAATTAGCAATGTTCTCGAAAGGTGTCAATGTCTAGTTTCATTTCTATGTAATTTCGATACTTTTGATATATACCCTATCGAGAAAATGAACGATGGCTTCGCGCATAAAAGACTCTTTTACGATTGCGTGGGACAGCATGACCACTTGCTTGCATAATGAAGTTCAGCTGAGAATTTAATGCAGCGCGTCACGTGAAAAATGCGTTAACTGGCCTAAAGAGAGAAGTTAAAGATTAGAAAACGTCGGTGGTTTTTTTTCATAAAATTAGAATTGTAATTCAGGTAAATTAAGAATGTTCTACTTACGTGGAGAAACGATAGCGAATAGATACAGTGGAGAAAATAAATCTTAAAATATCAAAATTAAATAATGCTGAGAACACGTATGGATGATGCATAACCGGAAGTTTCTTATTTCTTTTTTTCAATAGTCCAGACTCAACTGCTGTTTAGGTAGGTAGTTATTCTTTTTGCGGAAGGAAGAAAGTAAAGTTTCATATCTTACTTTCGTCTGGAGTATGAATCAGAAAATGAATCAAGGGGGCTTCTGGGACGACAGGTAAATTGTTCTTATGGATTTGCATAAAACTACATACTACGTAATATAACGTACTACATATATTTTATGGGTCTCCATGGCACGCAACACGTGCCTAATTATTTTCTTGCAACTTCCCTGCAATTGGAACTAGCCCAGTCCTAGACTGTACGATAATGATTCTTTAAGAAATTTCCAGCGATTTCACAGTCGCTGAATACTTGTTCTTCATACGAAATACAACTAACAAAATCGTTGTGTTAAATTCGTGTATAATTAGTCATAAGTACAATTGAAAAATTTCATGCATAATTCAAATAGCAATTAAAAAGAAAATTGGACATATTCGACTAAGAATCAAGTAGAATGACACCTTCATTTTTGCACAAGCAATTAGGCAACTATATTATCACAAATATGTATGATAATCATTGTCGTTAAAAATTTTGATACTATTAATTTAATCTTTCGTAATTCGCATCCAAAATAATTCCGCCGTACACTCAAAAAAATTAATTTTCAAATAATTTTCTTTTCGCGCCAGACGAAGAACAACGCTAGTCAAAT
Source organism: Trachelus stipa (assembly GCA_036026315.1). Classification (NCBI taxonomy): domain Eukaryota; kingdom Metazoa; phylum Arthropoda; class Insecta; order Hymenoptera; family Cephidae; genus Trachelus; species Trachelus stipa. Next base: position 130,784 of record JAYRCB010000704.1, read on the forward strand.
GTATTCGAAGCTTGCTGATGTATTTGCCTCGAGTAGTGAGTCGAAGAAAATTGACAGTCAACTAGAAGTGTTTAATGACTTTTCGCATCAGTGTACAAATTGCTCACGTAAATCAGTGGTGAGATCGATAGTTCTTGTTCACACTACCGGGATGGTATGTCTTATCGATTTTACACTGATAACCGCAAACCGAGGTCGAACAGGCACGAATGCCCACCGGTACAATGCACTTGGAAAAAGTGGCACGTGGAGGGTTAATTGGTCAGACCTTGAATATTTCCAATGTTAAAACATAAAGGACATACTCTAGTATAGCATCCAAGTTGTACACCCATCATCCAGTACAGTGGTATGCATTTCTTTTTCAAATATTTTGTGGCCATTACAGAAAAAAGTTACTATACGGCAATTTCACGCGGGGAAATATAAAATAGTTTGCGAACCGATGACTATCTCGCGCGATTTATGAAATAGAAACGAGAGTCATTATTACTCGTGAATACCGGCAGTCAGGGTTTTTCGAATTTATGCTCTACAAGGATACACAGAAATGCACAGACACTCGTCTATTATATTAGGACAAGTCTGTAGACCGTATGAATCATTGATTATTGGAATTTTTGCCAGAAAGTAGAGCGACTCATGAAATTATCAGCAGGACTACTATTTTCGGTCAGCGCTGGTCACGCATTGGACGCATTGAGGTCACCTGTTATTCGGTTCACGCATTACGGTCAATGATTTTATTTTGTCGGCACTACTACGATGCGTATAATATTTTTTAGCATTTGATATCGTAGATGATACATCGGTGCAGATGCATCGTATACTCTGTTATGAATGCACCTTTGCAAAAATGCCTACTTATGCATTTAAAAAAAATGAAAGGTAAGGATGTCTCATACGTGATGCTATATCGCGTGTTATTTAATTATTATTTATTATCTATCATTTAGTTTTTTTAGACACATTTTTTTAATGACTCTAATCATTCATACAATTTTTGGTAAAATCTCAACCAAGGCTTGAAAAATAGATAAGGAAAGTGAATCGTGTGTATCAAGCTGAATTGGTATGCACCGTGGGTCACTGACCTTCTCAAGGTAAGGTGATCCTCCCACTGGAGTTTTATACGAAACCGACCAGTCTGTCTCGAACGTCTTGAAAGACTCACGCCAACTTTTCTCTCACAAGACGTACGAAACTTTTAATTGTGAACAAAGTTGTTATATTCGTTTGAGTGCAATTTTTTTAATTTGTGCAACTTAAAGTGCATTAAATGAAATTTTATCCGAAAAGAATATTCGATACATAAGAGTGACGCGAACTAAAATAATAATTTTATTTTTTTAGAAATATTTTTCTTTTATACAGAGTCATGATGAGAAGGTATAAACGTATGATAACAAGAATCGTTATCATTTTAACTGTCTGTGGATTGATCTCTTTTTTGATCTTGTTTAATACTGTTGGTACTGGAGATGAAACTGAACCAAATCTAACACCAGACAAGCTTAAAAAATTATTGGTAAGTTAAAACCGAATAATTGCATTTATAATTTCAATTAGAATCTGTTGTCTTTTCAGGATGAAGCTAACGCTGAAAATACTTGGCGATCGTTAACCATTGAAAAAACCTGCGAGAGATACAATTTGGGAATTTACAAGAATTCCAATGAAAATAACTCTCCATTTAAACATCCACCAGCACCGCAGTACAGTGTTCTCTACATCGACAAGTTCGTCATTATAAGATAACATTGATATGATAACGTTATAGAATATGAAAATATTCAAAATTATTATTTAATATTTTACTATTTTTCTCAGAATTCACAATCTATCCTACTGCCCAATATACAAGGCTGGTAGCACAACGTGGCTCTATAATTTGTGTCTATTAATGAACGTCTCTGAAAAAGAACTAACTAGTAGCAAGGAGCAAATATCTACAGTAGCCAGAAGAGTTTTACCAGAGCTTGAAATTCCGGATGCAGAACAGGTTTGGTATATAAAGATACAGAAATGATTACATCAATTATCACAATCATTGATCTTATTGCTTATCCAAGGAAAATCATTATTTAGGCGTTGAAAACTACTTCAAAATTATTGGTCGTCAGACACCCTTTTGAAAGACTGCTAAGTGCTTATCGAGATAAACTCGAAAATTCTGTAGCTGGAAGAGAACATGGAACTCTTCACTTTTATAAAAAATATGGTGAAAAAATTGTTAAAAAATATCGTGGTGAGCCAACGACCATATATATATTATATTAGCACCGAAAACAATTTGATTAAAAAGTAAAAATTTTTAGATCAAAATTTCCCTACACCAAGAACTGATCAATTTATTCAAAAAGAAGGGGTGCCAGGTCCCGCTGGTATCGAACCAACATGGCGCGAATTCGTCGAGTATTTAATTAATACAGATCTTGCAAATTACGGCGATGATCACTGGATGCCTTATTATCTTTTCTGCGCTCCTTGCTTGGTTAAATACGACATAGTTGCCAAGGTTGGTGCAGCAGTTGTTTATCAAGGCGTGACAGTATCGTGGAAAATATATTTTCCTCTTGGCTGGCTATACCGTTTCCGGTGTAGCAAAGAAATTCATTGTTACAATGTTACCCCATATTTTTTCCAGGTGGAGACGTTATGGCGCGATCAAATTTTTGCTATACACAAACTGGGACTTCAGGAAAAGATAAAACCAAGATGGAGGCACTCCGGAGGACACTCGAATGCTTCGAAAATATATTTTAATCAATTGAACAGAGATACCGTGCGACGGTTGTATGAAAAATTCAAATTAGACTTTGAATTGTTTGATTACTCTCACGATGAGTATTACAAGTATGCCATGCAAGAAGAACTGTAATTAAACAAAATGATCAGTGTATATAATAGTTCCTCATACAATGAAAGTGATACTACGAAACAAGATTTTTTTAAAAATAATTTGAATCAAAATTTTACTGACCGTATCCTATCCCTTACTGTACACCGTGTTTACACGTAATACCAATTTTTTACCTGTGAAATCGATTGACCTACTTTTCATCATAGTAATTCAACATGAACCACCTCAAAGTCTACTGATTATACTATAACGAGGTAGTATCTGGTATTAATTACAATATGTAAATTCATGAAATACATTTCAGGAATTTTCGTGACCACCATTTAACCCACAAACGTTAAATAAATACAAGCAATATAAATACTACAATCGATAAATACACATTCCACTTGGTTAATATAAATTATAAAATAAATTGCTCAATCTACTAATGGAAATAATTTATCAGAAAAAAAATTCTCTTACCTTGTTATGCAAGTCGTTGAGAATTTCTTGACTAACCAGACTTAATTCTTCCCAGTTAGGTTCCTCAAATTTTCCTTCACCCTCGCTGCTACTGCAGGTCACGCTTTCACTACCCTCGACGGTTATCGTACTTTTATCAGTGTTTTTATCAAGCTCCCTGGAGCTTTCTTGACTATGATCATCCAGGTCTGATTTGTCGCGAGCCTTGCGAGCAGCTGTCGCAATTGCCACACGATTTTCAGACTGATTCTCGACTGCGTTGTTCCTTGTAGCTTCCACAGGAATAACAGGAGGCTCAGTACACATAACCGGAAATTGATCGCGTTGTGAAAGCTTATTCTGCGTCGTCTTTGCCGTCGTTATTTCAAAGACTTTCCCGATATCATTGAGCGTCGAATTCGATTCGTCGGGTTCATCGACTGCTATTGATAAGCTATCGACTAGTAGACTAGCCGACTGGTCTGCCGTCCCTGTCTCCATTGTGATTTTCTCCTCCTTTTGTCCGTTTGAAGGTTTTAATTTTTTATTAATGACGTCGACTGGTTCGATGAATGAAGAATTCTTCGACCTTGTCTCTTCGGGGTCGAATACCGAAATAGTATCTGTTTTTGTTAAATTCCCCTTGGTGCTGTTTGCCATTGAATCGCTTTTATTGTCTTGAGCGTTTTTTCTTACAGGGCTCGATAATTCCATTAGGATATAATTGCGCTCTTGTCTTGGAAATGTCTCGAAGGTACCTCTACTAGACGGTCGCGGGGAACGCTTTTGAGAATCCTTGGCGTCGATACTTTCATCCGTTTTTTTGGAATTGATGATTCCGGAATCTTTCATAAAGTCAGATTCCGGTACAGTGTTCCGTATTTCTTTAGAGGTTTCCAAAGAATTCTGTAATATGTATTTTTCATTACTTTTCTTGGATGAATTTTCAATTGATGTTTGGTGATCTATGGCAGCTTTTAATAATTTGTTTTCCTCTTTGTTTATTTCCTCAGTGATGATATTTTGACAGACTTCAAAATATTTTTGATCGCTTCTAATAGATTTTGATGGATCGTTGGAGACTGCAGTATCATTACTGGTGGTGATACTTTCCAATCCAGTTTTTTCATTTTCTTCTTTATCGGAAGTTACTTTAGTAGATCTTTTCTTCCTCCGAGTCTTGACCGGTTGAATAATAAAAATTGGACTGCTGGTTCTAGACAGGATACTTTTCTTTGGACTCAGATCAGCATTGTGGGTATAAATCTCACGTCTAGGACTACTGGACTGAGATCGTGATACTCTTCTAGGATGATGCTTCCTCGGGTTAGGACTGGACGGTTGCGACAAGGATCTACGTCGATGGAATGGCATCTTAGTCGCTGGCGAGACAGGAAGTGGAATTTTAGTAAGAGGCAAATTTGATTTAGCCAAACCAGAGTCATCACTATCCGGTGTTCTGAGTTTAACAATTTCTCCACCGAAGTGAACGCGTCTAGGAGTTTTCCGTCTGTCTGGAGATACATCCTGAAGTACCTGCACAACCTCCAGGTCATTCTCATCATCAGATTCGCTCTCATCGTCCGGATCCTCACCATGATCACTTTCATCGTTCTTCTCCTCAAGGATAGTCATCGTGATAGCCGTTTCCTCGTTGAATTTTATTTCCGTTTCAAGAAGAACTCGCGCAGGTGGCATGGCGCCAATTGCGACATCAGGATCCTCTTCAGCAATACCGGAAGAGTCACTATCGCTACCCCAGGCTTGATCCAAGGGTACGACATCCTTCTTTCCACTATTTCCTTTGATTTCCTCATTCCCAATCAACTTGGGAGTTACTTTCATGTCATAAACTTCACAAAGAACATCAAAATCCCTTTTGACTTTCGGATTGTATTCCAGAAGATACGAATCAAGTTCCTCAGCTCCTATGGCTTCGCGTATCTTGACCAACGACCTCAGTGCTGCCTCCTGGTGAGTTACCTGTATAAGACGAGCTGCCAAGGCTGCTGTGGTTTCCTTGAGAACCCGAGTAGAAGGACGAGGACTGCTGGCTGACGGAAACAGCAAGGAAGGAACGCTCAAGATAATACCCATAGTGACATTAGTCTGGAAATTATCCAGAGCATCAGGACGGTTCAGTCCTTCATTCAAAATCTAAACAGAATAACACGATCCTATTAATGTACCACTTTAAACTCCACCATCGATAATTTTTAAGATGCAGCAAAACCATTAACCAAATATTCATTAGAATATAAGGGCTGTGCAGAGCAATAAAATACTTACTGTCTTAACCATATTATCATGATCTTGACTGTAGAACAGATAGACTCTAAGGGTATCCAAAGCTCCTTTCCTGACCGCCGGTGCTGGATGACCAAGATTGCTGACCAGTTCCGGTACGACGGGTCGCATAACCTCGTCGATGATGTCCATGTCGAGGGTCGGCAGAACATCGACAAGAACACGTAGAGCATGTTGTCTGACTTCCCATTCAGGATCGCGCAATCTCTCAGATATTTCAATAAAAGTAGAACGCGTATCCACATCTGTTGGGAATCGTCTTGTGCGCACCTAAGGACAGTACAATTGATCCGTAATAATAATAAATAATTAACGTATCACTTTTTTCCAGAAAAAATATCTCACCACGTGCTCCCAAAGAGGAGTGAGCTGTATGGGTTGTCCAGGTGAAGAGGTGGATGTCATCTTTTCTTGGCTCTGCTGACGATGACGATTCTGCAGATGATAATAACCCGACGACTGTGCTGGCAAGGGTGTGGAGTCCTTTTGGGGTTGCGAGGACCCCGAATTCGTCATTGTTAAACCTGTCATCGATGACACGAACTCCTCGCACCCAGACACACCGTCCTAAGTCTCATCTTCGAGCCACTGCCAATCCTTTACTGTACGAGGCATCCTTAACTCTTGACGATGATCCTTTCCAAATTCCTCACGTTACTGGTAACCTCCACAAGTTGCTAATGCGCCAATTAACTTTAATTGAATCGCCGCGCTGCGCTGGACTCACGCTGTATTTGCTGGTAATTAACTGCGATAGTTAACGGTAATTGTAGGCGTCTTAATAGATTGTTGGATTGGTTACTGGTGCATTGATTATTTTTACAATAAACTTGGAAAGTTAGACTTAGCATATAAGACTATTAAATCTTTTCAATGTTATCAGTGCTCTATATTACTTTTATAAAATTCAACAGTTTATTGACAACCGTGCGTTTGATAATTGAATTTTCAAATACGTCAATTACATACCATTGTTATATTCGTATAAGATAAACGTAATGAATATGTACTGAACATTGAGCGGAGCTGTAGTCTTTTATAGTCTCAACGATGTATACAGAGTTGTATGACCATAGATTGTCAACATAAATACATATGCATACGTAATACATAGTAACGTATGTGTACGGGATGCTAGGTCAGTAACATGAAACGGAATATCAATTTGTTATAGGAAAACGTAAAGGGCAAGTAAGACATTGAGAAATTGATTAACGAAATTATTTTTAACACAGTGAAATACACGGATAGGTGCTTTGTTGTTTGTCAGAAAATAACAATTTCTTGGTGCGATAACAGAAACGAAGTAAAATACGATAAAGATATGCGAAAATAGAACGCCTCGTCACGACAGTTACATCGAAGCCTTATGACAACGATAATGTTCTTGAGTATCGAGTAGTTAGAAAATGAAAATCATAGCACACGGAAACGACCGGCTAATCATTGAATCTCTTGACACGAAAGCCACTCGAAAGTGTTACATAGTTAAAATACTACATAACAGAAAATTAATCAAAGACGCTATCGGTTCCCCTGGGAAATTTGTCAGTTGTGCAATAAAACTTTAAACAGTGTCAAGTGTGTCTGGATATTTCTTACCGTGAGCGACTGTTCCACTTTAGGGGTATTTCAGCGTATTTCGAATGGAGAAATAAATTCGGGACAAGAAAATCTTTTATCCCTATAATGTCGTATACTTTGCAATCGTAAGTTTTTTTTCCTTTTTACTTCAAATACTTTGTCGTATATTTATTCACCCATGAAATTCGTATGGTATCTTTCAAGAGTATATGGACACTGTGTACCGTATTTTTGTGATAAAAATTAGTGTACTGAGAAAAATAAAATATCAAATAAAAATGTACACGTGGACTAAGACTTATTGGCAATGGCCAAGCTTGCCTGACCACGGCTCGCATGTGACTGTTGCCCCTTTTCTCGAAGTAAGGTGGTTTGCTGCTAATATCGACCATCCCCATCCCCACTTTATACCTAAAGTAGTCTTTGGCAACTTGGGGGTTACAATCAGGCAAGGTATTGTCAGTTTGGTTTTTATCCTTATGTCAATCCAATTGTCTTCTACTTACTTCCCTGTCAAAATTCTTCGTAATAATATGAAGGTTGGGCGTTGGATGGGTTTTTAATTCTGTAAGAAAAATATATCAAGGTGTATATAATATATAAGTCAATGGAGTAGATACAGTCTATATAAAATATGTGAAATTTTTATTTTTTGCACTAAATAAATAAAGTGAGATAGACGAATCCTCGAAGGTCAGTAACATTACTGAACTTGCATAATATTTAAAGTATATCGATCACCGGAAGGCTGTGATTGATTGGTATTTCATTATTCATAGTAAATCAAGCGGCTTTTACTGTTCGCACGCAACGTGTCAAGACTGACGCTGTACTCCTTTTCAGTAAGAATATGTCTTTGTAGAAAAGATCCTAGTCATAAGAAATAACGAATTATATTTCTGACAAAAGAATCAAGAGGATTCTTTAAGTTGGAAAAGTGCAAATGTCACCTGAGATATTTTTATTTATTTTTATTCTTATGCATGAGGTATTCAGTTTATTTATATATAATGTAAAAGTACTGACATAATAACATCATTGCAATTGTTACATGTTTAAACCTTTCTGTCCCTATGGGTTAAAACGAGTAGCACGTATTAGTAAAGTTTTTTTTATTCGGTCACGAAAGGGATAAATAACGTGTATTAATTGCAAGTGCAATAAAATAATTAGATAAAATTGCTTTTGGAATGTTCCTTATTAATTTTTATGCAATACGTATATATATATATATATAAGAAAATTAGGAATATGATAAAATGAATTTATTTTTAAAAAGTTAACGGTACTTTTACCCGCATCTTTCAGTCGTAAGTCGTTTAAAACTGTTCATTTTCTATGGACTTTACTAACGAGTCGATACAGACAGCTGCGTCGATTTCTATGAATGGCTGAACTGTGACATTGGAAACTTACGAAGACATAAATAATTTGACGAGAATTTATTTTGGGCGATCGAATGTTAACAATTGGATTGTGTACGACTTTTGATAGTAGATAGTAGAGTATATAATGGTTCATTGTGAAGAAATAGGTCGAGATTTACGAGACTTTACACGGTAATCGAACGCACATAATATACATGTATCTGCAATGTTGTTACATATAACATAAAAAATGGTAATTTATTTAAATTTATGCACTGACAATTGTTACAATTAGAAATAAAAGAAGATAAAAAAGAATGGCAATCATTTTATTATTTGTTAGTACATACAAAAAGATGGTATAAATACATTTTGATTAAACTGCCCATGACAGAATTTATAATAAACAATAATAGTTTTTCTTTAGCGGAAAGAGAACTTTAGCCATTTACAAATGAACTCGCTATTGGTTTTGATCACAACTAAAAGGAAAAATAGAAGATACATATTGATAAGCAATTTCTACTATTAGCAGATCAACAGTAGTTAGTCACAGTATATAGAATAATTATTGCAATGATCTATATTATATTTTTCACGTAATTGATTATTATTCATTTTGTAAATGCAATATATTGCTGCATTTACGTATACGCATCCTCGTATACATAAATTTTGATTATACTAATGAATTGTTTTTAGTGAATACATTAAAATTATAATTTACAAACTATAATAATTTCATTAAAGAGAATTATTAATAATACTATGATTTTGTTGAAGATACATAATCTTTGATATGCTTGAAATTGTCTAAATTCATCGTAACATTGAAAATTGTCTTTTCACTCCCATTAAGTCTAATGTATAATAAAATAGTTTAGAAGTAAACATTTTTGGTTTTCTAATGATTGTTAATTTTGTTTTCTAAATATCTTCTAATTGGCACATAACGAAGAATTAAGATTATCACCGATGCTATAATGTTAACGTATAGGAAAGTATATCGTCAGCTTGTATTAGTATTCATCAGTATTCAGAAATAAATACAATGTATAATAAATGATTTAACTCCTTATATATCGGTCTAAAATACAAGAATCTGACTAGGAACGTCGCAAGAACTAAAGATTATTGAATTTTTATAAAACTTGGTCTTTTAAAGTCGGTTTTTTTTAAGTTTTTTAAGGTCGCTTAAGTGCAATATGATGTGAAGTTTACAAAATCGAAAATGGCGAAGTTATGTTTTTGCGTTGTTACTTCAAATAATGTGTATTCGTTAGCGAGTATTAGAGATACAAACAATTTAATTATTAGATGTCATTTTCAACGACTTACAAAATCTAGGATACCAAGTTCCATAAAGATCCATCAGTTTTTGCGAGTTTATTTTCCATTTCTTATCCGTCATTTGGAAATTTCGAAATCGGAAGTGAGATTCGAATTTAGCGACCTCAAAAAAACGTAAAACATCAAGTTACTTGAAAATCAAAATAGTTTAAACCTATTTGTTTTCCATGCAACATTTCTTGCCAGTTCTAGGTTTGCTGATACATCCATCAGTTAGACTGACAAAGTTGAAAGGTATTATATGGCAAGATAAAATTATAGTTAATTTCTAATCGTTGACATAAAAGATATCTATTATTAATCAACATCAATATGATTTTTTTTACATAGTATTTTTGGTTACATAAAAACTTCTACTAGACTAATGAACTTTTTTGACTAGGTGAACAGTGTGAAATTATATTTTTGTTCACTAGATAAGTTGAAGAAACAGTAAACAGGCATGAAACCTCACTAATCTAGACTGTTTCCATTTTTTGAGACAGGGGAATCGACTCTTTCATATCGGTGCTAATTTCATGAACTTTTGAATGAGCATTCTGCACGGGATTTCGAGAATATAAAAGAACGGAATAACTTACTATGGCAATGGCAAGCACTGTATTTATATAGATAGGAATGCCAAACAATATCCAGCTCAAGATTGCAGTAAATATGAGTTCCAAGGCACTGGCAAAGTTTTTTAATATAGAATTTAAGTTTTTCAAAAAGAAGCTAGTTATTATACCTATAGCTGTATTGTTAATTATAATTAGAATAACTTTTGGTTGTATGAAGATACTAGGGCCAGCGCTATCAAAGGTCTGCAAAAAGCTTCCATGTGCTGCAAGAACGACAATATTACACAAAATACTGTCAATGTACATGAACACATTTTGTACAAATATATTTATATTTGCTCCTTGACGCTTAAGCAAGTATTCATTATAGACACCTGCCAGACACGAACACATTGTCTGAAATATGAAAACAAAATATCATAAGAGTAACAATATTTTCATTTTCAAATATTTAAATGTTTACAGGAAACTATTTTTCTTGTCTATTTACCTGTATAAAAATGTAGAACGTATTGATGCCTAGATAAAATTTTGGTAAAGAGAAGGACTCTTTAATATTGATATTTAAATGTTTTATCATACAGCCTAGAGTTAGTAGTAATAATGATAACCACTGCTTTGTTGATAAATATTTTTTGAATATCACCTGCATACAGATAATAAAAAAAGATTAGATTGCACCTATCTTAGTAATTATGGTAAACAGATATTAAAAGGAAATGATGTCTGGTTGTCAATACCTGAAATACAATTCCAGTCATAACAACTCTAAGCTGTAGTAAAAGGTAATATGTCGTAGGATCAAATGCAGCCAGGTTGATAAAAGCCAGATTGTTATACAAGCAATATAAAAATGCTGGTACCATGTACAATACTAGCACTGAAAAATTAATAATGTCTTTGGCTGCACAATGTAAGATAAATCAATATATAATAAACCCACCATCTTTATACTTTTGTATTTCTTTAAAGAGTTGTAATACTGTATTCCTGCAAAAAATTCAATTATTATTTGACGACTGTAAAATCTAAATGCAAGAACATTGATGACCTCAAAATTTCATTACTTACTCTCTGCAGTAAAAAATGACTGAAACTATTAGTTTCAAAACTTCAGTCATCAATACCACTGTGATAGTATTATATTCATACTTTTTATCATTCTGAGACCATGTCACTATGATTCCTGCATAATAGAATAATAAAATACCTGTATTATACAATTATAATATCTAATGACAGTGACTCCTAAAATAATCATTATTATCTCCTGAGCAATAAATCAAAATAAATGTCTATAATAATCCTTAAAACAGTAGGATGAGTATATCAAACATGAATGTATGATAAGATATGGTAAGTCATCATTTACTATATAAGTTGACAAATAAAAGTGAAACACTAATAATTTTTATGAATAAGTAAAGAATCTATATTTAATGGTTGACTGGTATCAAAACTTATTACTGCAAATGATTTGCTGCAGTAGAATGATCAAACAACATCTGAATAAATCGTTAAATTATCACTTGTTTAATGACAAATTTGCATATAACAATAAATTATCAAAAAATAAATATAACCTCAAACATACCTTGATTGACGAATAGAGCCATATAAGAAATAAATATGACAGCACTCCATCTTCCTGGGAACAGTTCATTCCAGTTTAAATTTCCCATTATTACTTCTCTTACAATCGTTTAAAATCTCGACAATTGTCGTGTATTAATCCTTCAAGATTCATTTTAATCAATGAGTAGCCGACCACTACATGACAGATACTGAATCGAGTATGTACTTGACAGTCGAGTGATTCTTGGATAACATTCAATTTATATCTAGCTGGATTGGTTGACACTGTTTGTGATGGGACGGCAAAGCACTAATATAACTTATCGCGTCTTTTATCTACATGGGAAGTCATTGATAAAGTTTTCCAGCTTGATGATTGCTTGTGTTTTAATATGCTATGTAAAATTAAAGTGAACAAAGTGCAACGCTACATTAAACTAGCTCGCGAATGGTTAGCGAACATATGTAAACTGAGAAAAAGCGCAAACACATTTTCCACTCCTTATCATTTGATCGATGGAAAATGATTCATTCGTAAACGAGCGGCACGGGACTACTGCGATAAGCTTATCAGCAAAAATGGAAAACTGGACGGTGACGGGAATTTAAAAACTGTCTAAGAAGTTTACTAGAATATGATCGATAGAATGCCAGAACGCTGATTAGATCATTTATTTATCATTTAAATATAAAGAAAATCGATGTTAAAATATGCAAAATATTGGTTTAAGTCTGGTAGCGGAAACACTTTATGATTGGTCAGGCGTCACCGTCTCATATTGTGATTGGTCGTGGCGTCACAACCTCATATCCTTATATAGAGTTTATTTTCTAACCAAATAGCCATCGAGGAATGTCCGTATTCGAACTGATGAGTGCTTACCTTTTCAAAATCTAATTTTATAACATCACATGAGTGACCATCACATCATCAATCACATTTCAGTTAACACCGAAATTTCATTGTCATACGTATATGGGTCATTCCATGCCGTTTTTACATTCAAATTTCAGATTTCAATCGGTTAATTTTTTTCGCTTCTACGTCAAAAAATATGAGACACGTATTTTTTTTCCACTTTTTTTTCGAAAATATGATTTTTTGAAATCTAGAACCTTTTAAAATCTCTCAATTTTGAAACTTCTATTACTGCGAATTTTTTAGTCGTATCGAAATCCCGACTGTACATAAAAGTTAGGTTTTTTCGTCTACTTTTTGATTATGTGTGATTTAATAACAAATTCGCTACATTTTATAAACAATTTTGCAACTGAAAAATTAAAAGTTAAATTTTTTAATAAAAGGTAGTTTTTTCTTTTCATTTTTGAAAATAATTTCACCAAATGATCTGTAAACGATAAAAATGATTTATCAATTTTGCTTTCGATGTGGTCTATCATGCTTCTCAAGAAAGAATTTTTCTTGTAATCGCGTTCCAGTTCGACCTCGCGCATCCGGTGCTAGACCGCGATCCATGCGTCGCGAGAATGAACAGTACAGATTGAGAGCTAGACGATATTCCAATAGTGATATCTTTGAAGATGTTTGTTTACTAAAAAATCCGGAAGTGACAAAAAAACTTCCGATGAAAAAAACAAAAAATACGTGTCTCATATTTTTTGACGTAGAAGCGAAAAAAAATTAATCGATTGAAATCTGAAATTTGAGTGTAAAAACGGCATGGAATGACCCATATAGCTATTGGTATTCATTTTTAAACCTACCTAGACATTTATATACACAAAGATTTTTGTTTGCATTTAATAGAGATTAATGAATTTTAAACGTCTGTCTCAGGAACTGCGTTATAGACCAGATCTTCTAAGCCAAATGGATCTAGTTAGATCTTATATCCAACGAAGCAAAACCCGACGAGATCTCATCAGATCAGAGATGATCTATGCAGACCTAATTTAACTCAGGAACGTACCCCATTTTATCCAAAATGGATATCTGATCGAATCAAATTAGATACAAATTCGATCTAATTAGATCAAATGATTTTTTATCAGGTACATAGATTAACAACATGAATAATATGATACAAAGTGGCACAATTTATTACAATGCAGACGTTAACATCATGCAGTGAATTATACTTCAAAATCAATAGGATTAATCATAATTAATTTAACAATAGATTATTTTGGATCATCTATTATATTACATCTATTCCCATTATGTACATAAATCCAAGACACACTAAATTAATTTATTACATGTGACGTATATCTCTTTTGTTATTTCGTACGTGATTTGCTACTATATTATGCTTTTAGGATGTTTATATATATATATATATATATATATAATATTATATATTAATATGTTACAAGACTTTTATAAAATTTCTTTCACAGTAAAGAAAGTTTCGTGCGATTATCTAACGAATGTTCCTTTTCTCTTTTTCACACTGAAATTGGTTTATTTGGTTTTTATTGGAGCTAGAAGACAAAGCTCACTGTTTCAATACTGCTATCACATGACAATGCCTAAAATGTAATTAATGGAAGCTGCAATAACAGAGCTATTCGTATTCAATTATTAGAAATATGAATGATCATGAAATTCTAAGGTCTTCAAAGAATTTGGTGCTTTGCATTTTATCACATAGTAGCATAACAATATTTAAAGAATTTTCAAGCTACTCAAAGTGTTTATCTAATATTACAGTACTAAAAACTTTTTCTAATCTCTATCATTTGCTAAGTATAAAGTTTTTCTATTGGGTGTAATTCGGCAAATATTAGTGCCAGAAAATTGTTCAAATATAAGGTACTCCAAAATCTTGTAAAATCCTTATTATTCTAGTACTATTATATTCATTAACGACAGAGGTTTTATATAAAATTTCAAATTACACAAAAATTTAACACACACGATGCAGAGTGGCGTTAGTGATAAACTATTTCATATGTTGATAAGTATCAATAATGATTACAACAATGTTTGATGGAACAATATAATTTTAGAAACTTTACAAAGGGCTAGTACAGGCAGTGCAGTAGATACACCGGTTGATACAGCAATAATTTGTTACTTCTTCATTATCATTTTCAAACTAAATTTAAATAAAAATGAAGTCTTCTATTAAATGATTAAGTGAATACTGCTAGTGGTCCTTTAAAATTCATTGCAAAAATCAATTTTGTTCTGTTCAATCATGACTGCCGATTGCGTCTACTGATAATACAGAAAGTTATTAATGGCACCACGTTGTAGCTTCTCTTTCGATTTCTATTTGTTATTACATAACAAATAATTGTATACGGTGGGAAAGTTTTGTCTGTGAAATCTTGAAAGCGAATTATCTATAGTTTAATTAATTATTATAATTAATTAAACGTTCCGTATACACGATTTTCATATGATTAGCTAATTTTTTATCAGGATCCAATATATTGCCGCTACTAAGTATCGACATTATTACTTACGTTTCAATCAATTGAAATGTAAGAGCGAAGTTTAAAAATTATTTTTTACATCTTTTTAGTGGTTTTATTGAACTTGTTAATGTATTGCCTCATATTTAGTAATGGACGTATAACACCGATTCATTTTAGACCTAATTTTGCTCCAAGGCAACAAAAAAGATTTTGTTACACAGAAATAAATAAATAGAAAGTATTATCTTTCTTTGAACCTCTTGCGCATGTACGGTAAGAGATTATACCATAGTCATACCAAAAACAACAGAATCCACCGTGTTCTTGCATCATACGATACTCTGCTAATTTAATTTTCAAACTATTAATGAGAGGCATTTAATTGTATCAATATTTGCTGGGAGATGAGTTTAGTCGCCTCGCTTGCATTGGGAATAAGAAACCTGTCCATATCAGTAACGTGAAGCGTATCGTTTTGCGTTGTACCGTATTTAAAGGTAATTAAGTTAGGATGACGTTTTCTTGATGTAATTTTAACAATACTTGATAATGGCCGCATTACGATTACGTGAGCTGCTCCTTTCCTTGATGGGATCTCACGTAACACAATCAGTTGGGTATCCGTTACCAAGAGTTGACTAAAGAAAAAATCATTTGTTATTGACATCCCTTTTTCTAAATCGTATCCTACGATATTTAGATATTTACCTGTCATGAACGTAGCCGTTGACTTTGACCTCTTGACATTTAAAGGAATGCAATAATTTTGGATCTTTTAACCATTGTTGAATGGATACAACTTCAACAGGTTCTTCACTCTCATCATTGGTCATAGTCATGTCTGAAATATTTGTTCAATATGAACACATGTTAAAACCTAGCATAGAACATATTTTTATAGATTTATTTGAATATTTCTATACCTGGATCTTGATCGTCATCTATACTAAACACAGGTCCCGTACTCTGTTGTGCTTTATTGTAATCTGTTTCTTTATTGGCTCTTCCAACTGTATTGCCGTTAGCACTTGCCGAAGGGTTCACGATATAATCGAACAACTTTCCTTTAACCTCTTGACTTTTTAACTTCATTGCCAAACCGATTTTGCCAAAGAGATCAGAATTGTTATTTCTGACTTTAGCCGGACTAGCGTCATTTGAGTTTTCCTCCGACATGTTAGCGTTACACACTAGACAGTGTTGAGAATTGTGATCCACAAGATTAGACACAACCTCGTCACCAAAGTATTCATGAATAGCTGTAAGAAAAAATTCGTTTTTTTCATTTTAGCTTTGATATCACTACATTTTGATAGTAGTATTCTTTATCAGTAATAACGGACCTTGATATCCTGAGCTGACCATACTGACGTACTGGGTATGTTTCTGTAAAAATGAAGCCACAACCATGTGAGTATAGCGATCTTCTTCCTGGCGACCACTACCAAGGAAGCAGAGATGTTCGCCACCAGCTTGCGAACCAACAGCTAAAGCCTGACGTTGAGCTTGCAATAAGCCTTGTACTGCAGTTGCGAATGAAGCAGGTTCTTGCAGCATCTTAAGAAAAAGAAAAAGAACTTAGTCTCACTTTCATTACGTATTCGATTATCTGTAAACAGAAGACGTACCAAGTTACAGTCCAAATGGAAGGCAGTCGGCAAATGGCCGGCGTTGTATTGCTCTGCGGGTCTACAATCAACTAAGAAAAATCGAACAGACTCGATGGGACCATTACGGGAAGGCGGAACTTCGACAGCATTTTCGACTAGTTCTTGAGCTGACACCGGCAGGCACAAGGCGTGTGAAATAAATTTTTCATCACCTCCCTCGCCAAACATTACAGTATATAAGTCTTGTTTAAAGGAAGATGGTGTCTTCATAGCATAGTACTCTGCTAGTGAACAGAAATCAGTCACGTCATCCGCTTCCAAGGCGCAAGGAAACGCAGACAGAGCTTCTATTATGGTTTCCTTATCGTCATCCTTCATGGCCAAAATTTGTTCCCTGCACAAATATTTAAAGTAGAATAAAGACAAAGAGAAATGATAATGTTTAACGGCAAATACAGGGAATAATTATTCTTTGACTGTGAAATCTGAATAATAAGATACTAGGGCAGAATTAGCTGATTGAAATATCACCTGCCGTTGATCACCATAATGAGCGAGAGGAACATCATGAAGAAGGGATCAGTTTGCATGAAGTAAAGATCCCACATAGTATGAATTGCTGGCAATGAACAGACACCTGCGAATAAGGTGTTTACCCATCCCTTGGCATACTGATCCGGAGATACTCGTTTCGTGTCCAAAAAAGAACATAACTCTGGCTCATGATATAACAACAATAGTCGTAATACAGAACTGTGCGTAGTGCCTCTGGAAAAAAAGTATTGGAAGTGCAGTGCCAGGATTTAATACTTCTAATAGTGAGCAAAAACTTTTAAAATAGTTACCTTGGAATATAAACGTCCCTTATGGCCTCAAATAAATTATATGTAGCAGCACGGGGCAATTTCAAAGCAATTAATGGGCCCAAAAGCTCAAGCCATCCATTGCCCCTTTCATATTGTTTCCCTCTGCTCTTGCAGTAAAATGTTAAAATTGATTCTAGGTCAGAAACAACGGATACCTTGTCTTCATCATCGTTACCGAGTTTAGCTAAAATAAATAACATAATAATGTTTCGATCAGCCAGATTTAGAAATTATTTTTATGCTATATATGAACCAACCGACTAGTTGTTGACAATCTTCTCGAAGTATATTTTGCTCAGGAAGATCAAATACTTCGTTAAAGTGAATTAGTTGATCCCCACGATCAGTGACATCTAGACAAGCCTGCCACACATCTGCTCTGTATGCTGCAGGAACTGACTGACCCTTGCAAATGGCATATATATCAGAAGCTGAAGGCGGTTCCGCATCTAGGAGTGCTGTTTCTAACTCCAACTCCCTAAGAAAATAGAAAATTTCAAATAACTTTATATAATGGGATAAAAAACAATTATCCTTATCTTTTAAATAGCTACATGTTCCTTCATTCAAAATAAAGGTAAAGTATATGGTAATAATGAAAGAAAAATAGCAATATACAGAGCATGTAATAATAAATTAATGTTTTGTTTTTTACCAAAATATCAATGCATAAATATATATAGCAACAAGAGAAATTGCAACTCAAAAAGTCTATATAAACAACTTGGTTTTTTGTTGATATAAATACATTTCACAATTTTAAATATTAAAACTTTTTTTAATTTTAATGCATAATAAACATTAGTAATTCTACAATAATCATCCATAAGAATAACTTAAAAGTAGTACAGCCTCGTTATTCAATATAGTCTCGAATAATAAGATTTAATACCAAAATTGGGTTTGTCCTATACAGGATTGATACCATTCATAATATTGGGTTGAGTCATAAGATAAGAAACATACCATCGAGCAATTCATTACAGCTACAAGGAACTGAAGCTAAATACCATTTACAAATAAACGACGAGCTAAATACGGATTTTGTACATAAAGCTATTAGCAAACATTTGTATGTAAATTAACAAGTATAAGAGTAAGTGACAATTAGTCAGTACAGAAATATTGTATATCGCAGCAAGATGTTAATAAGGCAGGTGTTAACGATTGTTGCTACGTCGTAGTATTCTAGAATTAGACTTTCCGCTCCATTTTCGTGCCAGATAAACAGATTTCATGAAAAATTTGACAGTTAGGGCATGGAGTATAAATATTAATAATGTATGATTACGTTTAAGAATGACGTAACTGATACATACTAGGATTATTAAGTAAAGGAATGATCGTAGCACATAATTCCTCAATTAAAGACAATACTTAAATAAATGCATAGAAATATGTAATTTCTCACCATGTCTTACGGTCGTCACCCATTGCCATTTTGGCACACGTCACAAATGAGCAGTGGTTAATGGATTCACAAAAATCACAATACGTATATTAAATTCGTGAAGCGTGATGAATATTTTTGAACGTTACACATTATCCGCATAATTTCACGATCCTTGTATTGTTGTTTTTATCACTCCCTCTACTACCCAACGCAATGTTTGAAGGAATCATCCGTGATAAAACTTACGAAACATCCTACATGCTGACAAACCATTTCCATCATTCTGGGAAAGTTCTGTGCATGCGCAAAGTGGACACGGATGTAATACATGTGCGAAGAGGTATTTCATTTCAAATAGCATATGTTCTATTGATAATCAAGCTGCTGAATTATATATAAAATACAGATTCTGATACATAACATATAATTGTTAAAATAAGGATTTGAAACAATTTTATTGTTAAAAATGTCACTGAATTTAAACCGCAAACTGAAATAGTGTTAAAGAATTAGAGTAAAATAGTTTCCATCTGATATAATATACTTTGTGGTAGATATTCAGAAATTAATCTATAGGGATTTGTAGTTACATTAATTACAACAATAAATAACTTGAATTTAGTTAAATGTTTTGAAAGTTATGGGAATCCGCGCGACTTTCCAAGCTCTGCGCACACGCAGTGAGAATAAAGATGGTAGCGCCATGTATGATCCACGGAAGATTAAGAAGATAAAGAGTTCCCCTGGCGATTCATCAAAGCGCTAGTTACGCTGGTTTACGTTAATCGTACCGCATGATCGCTGCCTCCCTGTTGACTGTTCTGATTGTCGAGCAAAGAACCGGTGAAAGGTGAAGTATTTGCAATTTTACGGTTCGCGCACGTGGCGTCAAGTAATTTCTTCAGAAGATGACGGCTAGCAGTGCGGCGGGCAGTATAGCTAGTAGTAGTCCTTTACCTAAATGGCAACTTGCATTAGCTGTTGGTGCGCCGGTTGCTCTTGGGCTAGGCTACATGTACTACAAAAACAGCACAAAGTCTGCATCGAAGCCTGATCGTGGAAAGGCAAAAGGTAATTTTAAGGAGAATGGAACATCGACGGACAAACAGGTTTCCATCGACGGTGAAATATCGCCTAAAGGTCAACCGCTCACTGAACCTGCAAACGAGGTTAAGTCTAGTACTTATCTCTTTTAATTCAATAAATATATCGAATTTAAAGATCAATGAATTAATATTTTTTGTTTACTTTCTTTCTGTACAGATCTCTTGTATTTCCTACTGATGTTAATGATAACGATAAGATAGACATTTGTTGCAGTCTTGTATCAATATATTATTGGATGATTTATTGTTAATTTTTGTTTTTCTAGACTCAATTGGAAAAGGCACAAAGGTATAAAAATGAAGGAAATAACTTTTTTAAGGCTGGGAAGTATGATGAGGCTATATCATGGTACAATAAAGCAATTGAAACTTGTCCAACTGAAAATCCAATAGATCTTGCAACATTTTATCATAACAGAGCTGCAGCATATGAGCATTTGGTAAGTTCACATAATATTATACATATTTCATTATCTTAATATCTGTATTTCATTATAGAAAAAATACAGTGCAGTAAAGGCTGACTGTACAAAAGCATTGGAATTCAATCCAAGGTACATTAAGGCATTGCAGCGTAGAGCCCGTGCAATGGAACACAGTAAAGAGTTAGAATTGGTTTTGGAGGATGTTACTGCTGCATGTATATTAGAACGATTTAACAATCAAAGTACCCTCATGATGGCAGACAGGGTATTGAAAGAACTTGGTTAGTATTATATTGATGAATAATGTAGACATTAACAGTATTAGTAATTGGTTAAATACCCATTCAGGTAGGCAGCATGCACTAGAACACATGGCCAAGAAAAAGCCAGTAATGCCTAGTAAACATTTTATTAAAACATACTTCAGTTCCTTCCGTAAGGATCCTATTCTCGCAATAGATGACGAGCAATCAACTGACGATGTCACAAGGTGAATAAGAGTCCCTTTTCCACAGCTTTGCTACATATCAGTATGTTATAAACAGTTTACATAATTCTTTCATGGGCTTAGTGATTTTGAAACGGTAAGAAAGGCATTAAAGGAAGAATCATATGACGAAGTTATACCGTTGTGCACACAAAAAATAAATGCCCTTGAATCTGATTCATCTTTACACAAAATGAAAATCCTTCTACTGCGTGCTACTTTCTATCTTCTGCTGGGACAACATGAACAAGCGATTGCAGATCTTGAAACAATTATCAATAGCGAATCTGCTACTAAGGAAGTGAAGGCAAACGCGTTAATCAAAAGGGCTAGCATGTATATGCAGCTCGAAAATCCAACGAAATGTTTCGCGGATTTTGACTTGGCAATTGAAACTGATCCAGACTGTAGTGACATTTATCATCACAGAGGCCAAGTATGCATTTTATAAAAATTTAAACTAGAAGTCATAAAGTTGAATATCGGAATACCAAAGAATTGCTCTGTTTAGGTAAATTTACTCCTAGAGAAGGTGGAGGAGGCAAAAGCGGACTTCCAAAAGGCTGTCGACTTGAATCCTACGTTTGCAGTAGCGTTTGTACAAAAATGTTATACAGATTATCGTTA
Source organism: Trachelus stipa (assembly GCA_036026315.1). NCBI lineage: Eukaryota > Metazoa > Arthropoda > Insecta > Hymenoptera > Cephidae > Trachelus > Trachelus stipa. The sequence continues at coordinate 152,735 of JAYRCB010000704.1, forward strand.
CGGTCATATGAAAAAGGATGTTTACTTGATGGAACAAGCAATGCAAGGCTTCCAAGATGCATTTGACAAATTCCCAGATTGTTCTGAATGTTATACTTTGTACGCTCAGGTATATGAACGATTTAATCATTAATAATATTTTTATCTTTAAATTTCTGTCTAACCATTTCATAACAAATATTTCAGATGTTAAGTGATGTTCAAGAATATGCCAAAGCAGACTCATACTTTGCAAAAGCAATTGAAAAGGATCCAAACAACGCAACTATTCACGTTCACAGAGGACTATTACAATTGCAATGGAACGGAAATATTGATAAAGCCATGGAGTATATCAAGAAAGCTTTGGAAATAGATGATAAATGTGAATTTGGATATGAGACCTTGGGTACTATCGAAGTACAAAGGTACGTCAACAGATGTAAATTGACCTAACTTAACACTCATTGAGAAATATTAACTTGTTCTTTGTCACAGGGGGAACATGAAAGAAGCAATAGAGCTTTTCGACAAAGCTTTGGAGTTAGGTCGTACAGCAATAGAGCTTACACATATTTTCAGTCTGAAAGATGCTGCAAAAACGCAGCTTACTGTAACCGAGAGATTAGGCATGGATCTGTCTTGGCTGGGGATGTCCTAGGTAAGAGTTTGCATTAAGCGATAAAAATCTGAAGGAACATTGTATCGGGAGATAATAAGAATATATGCCAATCAGGGGAAACAGTAATTTTTCAACGTTATAATCGCCAAGACACATTTTCAATATTCACTTCGGATAATGTTTCGAAAGATTTCGTATAATGAAATACATACAGGTGTATGGAGCTCACGAGTAGTTATAAATTTGTATCGTCATAAACAAGGCAACATGTTATTCGAAAGCTCTTTTTTTCGTCTAAAATAGAAACAAGGGATTGTTATGCCAATGTGTAATCGGCACTGTACTGAAGTCTTTCAAATTATTGATAATTTGACCAAGCCCTCATGTATTCGTCCCCATTCGATAAAACACTAAATTAGTTTAGAAAATTTCCATTCTTTTGATCACTTAAGAAACTATACATTTGCTTATACATACTTTTTGCAGAAAAAAAAAATTTCTCAATGATAACGAATAGCGCTTTGATTGTATTCTTTTATTGAGAAGAACATTTCCTTCTCACAATTTTGGTACGAATTTGTTGCAGACTTGTATGTAAGAATTGCTGATTTATGTTATGTATGAAATTATGATGTTAAATATAATTATATTACCTATTAAAAAGCCAATGAAGTCTTACCTACCCAGTTTCAAAGTAATAAGAAATCCAGTGTTTTTTTTCAACTATATTTTTCGCATGCACGTAAGTATGTACAGTATTAGAAATGCTATTCAGATTATATATAAATATAAAACGTTTGCAGTCATTCGTATATACACTGCAGTTTATACTGCACCACACAGGTACGTAACCCGTCCTCAGAATTTTACTAAAATAGATAAAATAATGTTCCACACAATATTTTTTTAGTCTACCCTTAAATCCTACCTTTGGCAGCCTTCGACAAATCTTTCTCATTCGGAGTAAACAGTATATGATGGAATATCATTTCTCAGTTAAATGTCATAGAAAACCCACGCCAGTGGGTACCGTATTACAAACGCCAAGAGGCTGCTAACAATCTGAAATTATAGTATAATTAAATCAAATGAAGGTTTAAGTGATGTCAATTGTTGTTCACCTGAATAACAATTAAAATTGTAGTCAGAGTGGGTTCTCTCATTGGACCAGCAACTAGTAACACGAAATTAATTAGCGTCAAGTTATTACACGTCACAGTGCCTTCTTTGTCTTCTTGCCACTTAACGATCTTAAACGTCCTGAACACGCCCATTATTAATCTACCTAACGACAAACAAAAGGACATTAATTTTTTATAAAAAACAAGAATAATGCTTTATGAAAACATAAATAATGGAGGAACGTACTGAGAGAATTAAGATCAGATTTCTTGAAAACAGCTATACTCATATTCAATTTTTCCGTCTCCTTGTCATACCTGTTAATCAATATTACAAATAAAAAATAATACTGACATGAACATAATAAAGTCTGAGCAATATCTTACTTTGGTAGCCTATGCCTAGGACATGGTACAAGATGAAAGAGCTGTGGTACACTATAGAGAAAATTGATTATCTGAGGAATGAAGAACAACAAAGTTGTCTTGCTGAAATGACCAATAATTCCAACAACAGCAAAAGTCATTCCTGAGAGGTAGCAGAAAGTGTCGCCCACGAAGACACTTGATGGATACCTTGAACAAGAATTTCACGTGTAAATTTATGTAAGCATACAATAATAATAATAATAATACTGCAAGTCAATGACCATTGATGTAAAAAACGTTATCGCGTCCTCAGAGTTGCGCAAACACACAGCATACTGAAATATCGAGACTGACAAACATAAGAATTCTTTCTTATAGGATAAGGCTTTCTTATTTTTCTCTAGAAACATTAAACTCTCAGTGTGCTTTTCGTAACAAAGAATCCACGAATCTAGCTCAGAGGTCGCTTACTCGATCCCTTCATAATCCTTGAAGAGAGAACGAGAGCAGATGTTTCTCGTGGAATAG
>JAYRCB010000704.1:155453-252418 GCA_036026315.1 Trachelus stipa
CTAGCTCAGAGGTCGCTTACTCGATCCCTTCATAATCCTTGAAGAGAGAACGAGAGCAGATGTTTCTCGTGGAATAGTTTAAGAAATCTGGCAGGTAGGAGTCGAGTCATTCGTAGAAAGGAAGAGAGAGAGAGAGAGGGGGGGAGAAAAGAAAAGAGGAAAAATGAAGATGAAGGAATGGTGAGTGGGGCTGACGTGAGTGGAGCTCAGCAGCTGCCGGCGAATTCGACAGTTGCCGTGAAGATTTTCGCGAGGAAAGGTGCAGCTATTGAATATTACATGAATTAAAAAAAATTCCACTCGGAAATGTGGTATGACTAAAAATCTTATAGCTGCAACGTCTGTCGATAGACAAAGAATAACAAAGTGTCTAATTCTCTTTATATATGTCCAATGCAAAATTATTTCAATTCTTTCTAACACGTGTGATACCTCATTCGAATGAGTCTAGCAACTGACAAAAGGCAGAGCTTCCAAGCATGCATGACCCACTTTGCAAGTGGCTTACGGACAATTGCACAATATATTGAATGTGCGTCGTAGAATTCTAAAAGGATTTAAAAGGATTAAAATGGCCTGAATAGTATCAATTAATGTCATTAAAATCTAAACAAATTTAAAGAGCAGAGTGAAACGTGAATCCCTTGATCCGCCCTGATCTTATCGAGCGGTACAACTCGAAAAGCGGAAACCCATGTACTTATGGGGTGTTCTATAGTGATGTGTATCCTCAGGACGAACGGGGAACATTGGACGATCACTCAACCTTCAGCAGGGCTGACTCATCCAGTAAACAGACGTATCTTGTAATTAATGAGTTGCATTTTGCGACGCCTGCGCTTTGTGAAACCCGCGAGAGCGCCTGTCCTTCCGACATTCTGGCCGCGTTTCGCGGCGGCGAGTGTAGGACTACGGGTGTGGTTTTTGATTTGGTTCCGTCATCGACTTGGGGGAGACTCTCCCGCGTTCCTGAAGACGTAGGAAAAGGAATACCGAAGAGGGTTGCTTGGTGACGGTCTGGGCTAAAAATATGCGAGACTATGCGGCGTGAGACTCCTTTATGTCGAGTGTTTCTTCGTGAAACGCGTGGAAATCACGGCCTTATCGGTGAGTGACCGTCTCTGGTTGGATTGGGATCATTTCAAATAAATTGGCACGTTACGGCGCCGATGACGTCATTATAGAACACGATCGCGGTGACGTCGTCATTCACGGCATATACGTCAGATTGGTTTCCGTTTTGAAAAAATTTGAATCACTCTAGTAGTGCTATTGCGACAGACGGATCTAATGTATTCCATATATTCTGAAAATTCAAGTCTGGTTACTTAAATTATTTTCTATGATGATTAATGAACATCTGGATCCTTATGATAATACGTATGGTGTTTCTTTGCAGATGACGATCCCAAATTGCGTATAATTCGAAACAAATTTCTTCCACTGTCTTCGAGATAGGATAAGATTTTTGAGATGTAAGTTTAGGAAGTGGGGAAGGTCCCAGTGCAGAAAGAAGTGCCATGCAGGCCCGTTTGGATGGGAAGCTGGCTTTGCTGTACACGCTACTGGTTTTACAAGTTCTCATCGTCGTCATCTACGTAGCTTCTACTCCACCACCGGAACTAGTCGCATCTACGACCCGAAATTCAGTGAGTTTCGTCAAATTCGAATCCCCTCAGGTAAAATCTCATGCACTTAGTTCAAGAGTGTTTTAACTGTATGCTCAATTATTCAAATCAGTGTAACAGTAACGCTGTCTCTTGTTTTAGGCAAAACAAGAGAGTGAACCTCTAGTCAATCGCAAATCATTGCCCAGCTATCGGACAATCAACAGCCAGATTCTTTTAAAGGATATCAGCACGTTTAAACTCTTTGAGACGTATAATCTCACTTCGTGCTGGCGTGAAGGAGTGAATGATCGACGTATGAAAAAAGAGGACGATTTAGAGAAGTGCGTGTGCAATCAAGGATGGCACGGATCGGATTGCGGTCAACCGGAAGTGGTATGGCGTGCGATCATGGCCTCGAAGCAGAATATCAAGTTGAAGAAGAGGAAAATTGCAAGAAGGATCATCCACGTGTTTTCTATCAACGATTACAACTCGGCGATCGCCGAGGTGATAGTAGAGGAACTATACGGCGTAGTAGATCTCTTTGTGATCTATGATTTTAGTAATGCTGAAGATAACTTCCGGCACAAACTAGCTAAGGGGCTGTTGCGTCGGGAGCAGCACAAGATTTTGTATGTTAATTTAGAAGGGAAAATTCGTAAACCTTCAAGGATAATATCAACGTATATCTGGGATAGGATGAACAGTGTTGTGATGAACTTACGTGATGATGATATTTACGTTACGACTGAACCAGAGCAGATATTAAATTCTAGAGCACTGATGTTCCTCAAGATATATGACGGATGGCCGCAGCCTATTGGCTTTCGATTGAGATGGTCGGTTTTTGGATTCTTTTGGCAGCATCCAATGAAAACGTCGATTACCGTTGGAGCATGCACTATCAGCTTTACTCGCGAGGTATACCGATCGAATTCTCTGATTTTGCCAAAAGAGCTTGGCGGTGAAGTCACTGAGAGGGATGTTCTAGGATTAGTGATAGGCGACTTGAATCATTATGGCGGATGGTACTGCTACTTATGTCAGGATCCTGCTAATATAATAACTTCCCTTCGTCACAAGACCAAATCTAGAGAGATTAAGTTTGAAAAGAATATAGATGTTCCCTTTGTGGAGGACCTTATTGGCACTGGTGTATGGCTAGATGGGAAAACAAACCTTCTCAGGGCCTATAAATCTCGAGATCCTTATTATGCTCCAGAAACGGTACTCAATAATACGTGGAAATACGACTGGTTGGTAGAGAACTTTTATGCTAAATTGGACTACTACTAACACACCGGTGGCTCCCCGACTGTGATATTAACTCATACTCAATACTCAATGTACACTACATATTATATACCGAATTTATACACCAAATTAATATGTTGATTAAACTATGAATGTTGAATAATTTATATACATACATCTTAAAAAGAAAACAGCGGCCTATTCTTTTTTCTCTAAGAATATCAAGTTCTTTGACATTTATGTCAATATTTACATATATACATATGCCTTAGTATATCCTTGAAGATCCTATCGCGAATGGCGCTGTGTAATAAACTGTTTTTTTACAGGAATGGTTTAAAATTGATACCTCATCATGCTACTAGTTTCAGTATGTTGAAAATATAAATAATTAAATAGTTTTCATGTACTCACCAATTGTGTTTGAAGAGAGCAAGTGACGTACTTATGTATGGCAGCATAAAGTATAAAGAAAATTGATGGGCTTTCCACAAATCTCCAGATAATTCGATGGCATTGAAGATTGTGATACTTATGGCTATCACTAGACTTTGACCAACTTCCAGACCATTAACACCAGCTAATATGTTTATGGCATTTGTACAGAACACTGCCAGCATTCCCATGTAGACGTAGTATAAAAACCACAGATCAACAGAGAATCCAAGCCAGGAACGCAATGGCTTGGGCACTATGATTAGAGTAGAATTGAAGTTAACATAATATACCATTAAAAGTGGCAATGAAGCAATTGTAGGGAGGAGTAACTTATGTCTCCATCGAAGATCCAAGACATCATCAGCAAAACCCAGTAATAGCATACAACATATTGAAAGTAATGCGGCTAGCAATTCAACGAACTGTAACAAAAAGAATAATGATATAACGAAGTCTAAAAATCAATAATATAAAAAAATGCACCACTTTTCACCTCGTTATGCGGAAAATTAACATTATTGAATATATAATCACTGAAAGGTATAGGAATAAACAGGAACATCGTGATGAGGAACACGCAACCTGTAACAACACCCAAGGCTTCGGGTCTGCAAGAATAAAACAATGTAAGTAAATGTCTCATCGAACAATGGTAAATGATATACCAATAACTGTATTACATTTACTTACATTTTATCACTGCTTTTCTTATTCATATCAATTCCATACAGGTTAGCTTTAATAAACATGTCCCTCAACTTAGGTATTAAGCGGACAGCTACGAAATATGCTCCGATGGACATTACTGCATTTATACATATTGGTAAAATTATTTTCCACATACTATCACTTTTTTCCATGATACTGTTTTCTTACAGTATTTAAAGCGTAGCCCGAAAAGCAACACATCAAAGACGCCAGCATGGCACAGCTGACGACATCGATATCATTTTTCCAACATACAGAATCTTTTTCAACGGTTGATTGTTTATAACTCTAAGTCAGCGCAAATGTTTTTTTTCCACAGTACATAGTATCATTTATGAATATATAAGATTCTACAAATACGATAGTTTGAAAGTACTGTTTTTGAATTTATTAACAATCAAATCGCACGATAGGATCAGATAGGGTAGTGAGTTTAAAAATGTTCAAACAATTGTAATGCATAATAGGAAAGAATTCTAAACGCGTACCTGCGTATGTACACAGAACATCGTGTATAAATTACAACGGTAGGATAGGAGTGGATACGAGTTTAGTGCATATTAACAGTACTTAAATCTCTATCATTTCTAGTATGAATGTAAACTATAGATATTGCTTACTAAGTACTGCTTTTTTATTTATTGAGAGATTTGCCAATATCATTGTGATTAATGTGATTATCGTGGCTTCTTGAAAAAGTAGCGATTGATAAACAGTTGCGGTACGAGAGCCTTTTAACCTTGTGAATCACCGAAAATTTTTGCGCAACTCTACATAACTCCCGTAATCGTGTGGTGCTGTCCACCCATCCATCGTCTTCTGTCGGTTTAAAATATTAAAAAAGGTAGTGCTATAAAAGGAATTACTATTGGAACTGCTTGCCTCATTTTTATAAAGTCATCATCATCATCACTATCACTCTGCGAAAGGTGTGTATTTTTAATGTTTTGTTGAAGCTCCAATATCTTTCATCCTATTTTTTTAATCACGCATAACCAAGTGTAACTGTCAAGATGAATACACATCGAAATATTTTCTTTTAACACAAGGAACTGGTTGCTCAATTTTTCTTTAGAATTTATTACATTGAAATTTATTGTTTACATTTTATTTTGAAGTATATCTTTGTCTTAAGACATACTTCTATGAGAATTTCACGAGCCATAGGTATTCAAAGCTGGCAAAAATATTAATTGTCTGTAGTGAATATTTTTGAAGTTTTCTAATAATAAGTGTCTTATTTTCATTACAGGAAATGGATTGTGAGAAGCAGAAGGATGAAATCATTGCTTTGGAAAGTATTTACAATGAAGAAGAATTCTCCTACCGCGAGGAAAATAATAAGTACGAATGTACTCTGAAAATATTTATTAATCTTCCTGATGGATACCACTTCACATACAGAGATAGTCGACAACCAAATCAATTGGTAGAAAAAGTACCAATTTCGCACTTACCACCATTTACATTATTTATCACACTGCCACCAATGTATCCATCTGAATCATCTCCTATATTCAAACTGTGCTCATCGTGGCTCAATCAACCCGTACTGGCAAAGTTATGTAAGAAATTGGACCAATTATGGGAAGAAAATAAGGGGCAGGAAATCCTCTTTACATGGATTGCATTCTTGAAGGATGAAACACTTGAATTTCTTAATATACAAAACAGCGTTAGCATTAATTCTGCTTACACCTTCTATAAAGTGGCCTTAGAAAAAGCTGAGAATACTGCGAGTGTTATTGCAGTTCAACATGAAAACGTCAAGGAAAATGAAACAACTGATGAAAAGAGTGTCAACTATCAGCAGGATACATCAAAGAATGTGACCAAGGATAAAGGAAATAAAAAACCCATGCCAAAAAAGAAATATAGAAAACAAAGGTATAAAAAAATCAAAGATCAAAGAGCCATCTCAGATCGACCCATCGGCAAGAATCCAGTTCAAATGTTGGTTGATTACAATATTAAACGCAAACAGGTTGAATTCAAAAAAAATTTTTACACATGCACAATTTGCTTTACTGATAAAATAGGGGAACATTGTACCCAGTTTCTACCATGCTCTCACATTTTCTGCAAAGACTGTATCATTGGATATTTAGAAGTGAGAATCCAAGAAGGAAGTGTTCAAAATATCTATTGCCCTGAAGAAAAATGTACATCTGAAGCTACGCCCGGCCAGGTACAGTAATAAATTAATATTATTTGTCAATAACTACATTCAATGTGTTAACATATGTATGTTCTTTTAGGTAAAAGATTTACTGAGCCCAGAATTATTTGCTAAATACGACTCCATACTACTGAGTACCACTTTGCATACAATGATGGACATTGTCTATTGTCCGAGACCTCATTGTCAGTATCCAGTTAGTAGAGAACCTAACGAAAGAATGGCAAACTGTCCTGCTTGTCAGTACGCGTTTTGTATATATTGTAAAATGGTATATCACGGAATTGAACCTTGCAAATTTAAATCAGGTACACTTTTCACCTTCCAGTTTATTTTACGTATGGTAAACAATTACAGACTGTACTAATCACTATTAAAATAATGTGTTAGCTGAAAAGCACCAACTAGTAATGGAATATCGAGCGGCATCAGACGAGAGGAAAATACAACTGGAGCAACGGTATGGAAAGAAACAATTACAACTTCTAGTGGAGAACACCATGTCGGAAATATGGATCAACCGTAACAGCCACAATTGTCCCGGTTGCGATGCAGCTATTGAGGTACAGTTACACAGTTTCAGCGATATTGAAGTAAATCATTGCATTATTTTATTCTCTGTACGGTACATTCATATTATAGAAATCGGATGGCTGTAATAAAATGATCTGCTGGCGTTGCAATACATATTTCTGTTGGCTCTGTGGAAAACGTCTCAATACGAAATCACCATATTTGCATTTCCGTGATCCTGAATCAAAATGCTACAATATGCTATTCCACGGAGGAGTACCAAATGAGCCTGAAGATGATGAAGACGACCTGGACTTCCCCGCCGTATACCTTGGCGACGATTCTGACGACGATAATTTCTTTGACGAGGATTTTAATATGGATAATGAATTGCCATAGTTAAAATAGATTGCTCTATGTTGCATCTCATATGTACATGGATTTTTTTTTCCGGAAAGAATTTTTGTTCATTCTATTTCTCTTTTTTTTAAATTCGATTATCTCAAAATGAACATCAGATGGATGAGCTGTAACTAGTTGTGTTCAAAGTTTACATCAAGTCACATTGTATACTCATTTTTCGCTAAAGAGATTGCGATAATCTGTGATTGATGTGACTCTAATTAAAGAATATTTAATTAATTGCTAGTCAGCGAGTAACGACATTCGGTATCAAGAACGCAAAAGTTGGGTAATTTGAATGTGAAATATTTCCTTTCTGTAGAAAATGAATATTGCTATAAAGCGCTAAGATATTATCATTTTTTCCTAGAAAGTTTTTCTTTTGAAAGTAAAAACAATAATATAATATTTTATATATTATTATAATACAGCATAGCATATGCCAATTGTATATTGTACGTAATAGTAGATCTAAATATGTACATGCTGAAGATTTGTTAATTACTACTGGTTTTATATTTTGTATATTTTTCACGCGAATTTGGCGATAGTTTCTATAAGAAAAATAAATTATTTGCTACAGCGTCATACATTCAAAATGAATACTTATAAGGTATTTGCAGCTAATTTGTATTTGATCGTCGGATTGAAGTTTTGTTATTTGTAAAAATAATTTGAATATGTGGTTTCGAGCAAGACAATTATGGTGTACGGTTATTTTATTTATTTATTTGATACAGCCTCGTGTATTCATTTATTATAATTCAAATAAGATACATGAAAGAGAAACATTGTTTTTCATTATACCCACTAGTTTTACTCTCGTGCTTTGTATACAGATAATTATGAGCAGCTAGAAGATGCTGATTAAAAGGGTCAACCTTATGGGACCTCGTGTCTGACAGCTAATTGGCACAGTGAGGTACGGAAATCATGTTAAAATGAGCATAGAAGTTCTGAAGGGGGTTGAAATGCCATACAGTTCGTTTCAGACACAGAATATGTAGGGTTGACCCTTTTTATCGATATCTTTTGGGTTACATAATATCCAATATCCACAAAAAAAGAGAAAAACATAAATGCCAACAATATTCAATATAATGAATATTAATATTTATTAGTATATTCTTGGCTCTGAAGAGGTCCTACTGCATTAATGGTTAATACTTTGAATCTTGATAACATGAAATGAATATTAAAATAATATGACGCAAAGTAATAATGTAACCCTGCAAAGTCACTGTGCAATACATACGCCAGTCGCTCGATCTATACGTTTTATTACTTCATGGGTTGATGGTTGAATTATGTTCAGTGTTAAGAACACTCAGTTGATATGTGAGGTAGAATATTTTTTAAATATTTAGCGGAATCTAGCAGGATGAAGAAGCAGAATAAGTATTCAATAGACTATGTTGAAGATTTCGATCGTGCAATTGAAGCTGATAATATAATCATATCGCCCATTACAGACAGTTGATCGATAATGATCCCCAAAAATATGAATAATATTGTATCATCTAAAATAATCGAATTATCTTTCTTTTTTATAATTAAGTATTTCATAATTTTCATAACCCAACTGGCCACATAATTTCATCCTACATATGCATTGAACTATACTTGCAATAAAAATCAATTTTAACCCATCATTAGCCACGTTATTTCTATCGTCTAACTCTCACTGCTGTGTCATTCTATAGATTCAATCGTCTCGCGCGAGAGAAACGCTATAGCGCGCATTCTCGCTAGTTGAATGGCAGAGTCACCCACATTGCATCCCTTGGAAAGTTTAAACAAATTTTTTTCTTCCTCTCTCCTAGTCATCCATTCACCTTCGCCCTTTGCAGATGATACTGAAATTGTGATTTTGTTATTGATCGCATCAGCCACCTTTGGCGGCATTTGCACGCGCTTTTCCCTGAATTGCCAGTAGCGTTCAGTCTTCCGCACGCGCGGGTTGTTCTACCAGTTGCTCCAATCTCGTAGACAGCGTGTTAAATTTTACGTTGAGTGAAGTTTTCGATTTCAATATATTTTTCCACAAGTTATTTGTGCGAGCGTAAAAATAAAATTTTCCAATTATTGCATCACGCCATTTACGGAATTTAATTATTTATTAAATCACAATAAATCTTAAAATTCATCATTGACTTAGATTACTGCGACCGATGCATAAGTGAATCGAAATATATGAAAATGATAAAACTCAAAAATAATTGTCCGAATAGTAAACGGCGTGTCTAAGGAATTATCATTTCGCTAATATTCTTAAAATTTTGAAATACAGTGACGCATGTTCAATCCAAGTGTATGATTTACAAAACAAATGGTGCTGTTGAAAATAAACGGAGTGCTCTGGAACGACGTATTGAACCATTCGTGATAAGGTCTAAAATAATAATAATCTTCTCAGTGCAAATATCACAGTGTAATTATTAGCAATTCATATTGAATATAATTTCGTTGGAATACTTGCTGAAAGGGATGATATTCAAATGTCTATTTCAAGCCCCTCTGTATTACCATAGTTGCGTTCATTACAATTCTCTTCTACTCCGATAAATATATATTGATCATAACTTCCGTGCTTATACAATATATAATGAGAAACCTATATAATTATATTCTATTGTGAGAAGTGTATCTGGCGTCCACGTGCTATATCAATATTTGAAAATTAACCGGCAATTGAACTCAAGTGGTAACTGATTTCCAGAAAATAACAGCAAGGTGGCAGTGACGTCATTGCATATTTGCGCGAGGATTTTCGCGTGGGCATGGGATCTTCTCGTAGGTAGCACTACATATCCAATGCAACACGTGAGTATACATATATACATTCTGTGGTATACTAAATCCGTATATCTTTAACTTGTATAGAGTTCTAGGCTAACACGTGGCTTGGAACATGATTCAGAAGTATACATAAGTATATTGATGAACATTAAACCGTATCCTTCGTGTAACTACGAAGGGTATGTTTTAGCACATGTCTTAGCCCAGTGGCAGGGCGAGTATAACGCTCGGGTATCCAAGGTCGATCGAGAGAGAATTGGGTGCAAGAAATAAAAGCTGAAAAGCTTGAATCGTAATAAATTTCACTTTCACCCTGGCATCCCTGAAAGAAGAATAATAGGCGTCTGAGGAAGTTTGTGAAAAGTTTCGAAAATTACGTTACTACAGTTTCACACGCAACTAAAATTATTTGCTGCTTCAATACTTCTCATTGTTAGATGAATACTTAGAATCGCCATCGTGACGTAGGACGAGGATGGTTTTTTTCCTATGTGCCCAAGAAGGAAATATCCTTTTTTATTAAATCGACTCGTATTTTTTCACGGTCCTTTAAAAAGTGGGAGAGAGAGAAAACGTCAACCGTAACCGGTGAAATATTATCGAGAAGGAAAATGACATTTTTTTTTCTCTTGTCCTGGCAGTGTATTTGTATTAAATATGTAAGGACATCTTATTAGCACTTTTTCATGTACCAAATTATATAATAGTATTATACTGTATACAATACTGTTGTATTATGTGAAATACAGAAAAGGCTTTATTCTTTTTTTATATTTTTTACAGCATACCGTGTTCGCTGAATACACGCATCCTTATTTCGTATATTCATTCATTTACCTCAGAGTTCTATACAAGACATTGGAAGATATTTCAATGCAATTATTTACAGAGGACACCAAGCTTGTTTATTTTATTCTATTTTAATTCGAAAACAACCGTCACGATGGATGAGATGGATCATCGATGATCAAAGTTATTTCTAAAATATTCATATTTCGAGACAACTCGATTTTACAATTTTATGTAAACTTCTTTTACTAGCGAATCATTTACATTTTACTGCACACGTGCAAATTTCCTTAGACATTTGATTTTAGTTGAGGTGTTTTGTTTTTGGAAAATTCGCCAAAATAAACAAGCAAGAAAAATTCAATGATTCGTTGTTGCTTACGGTTATATGTACGTGGGTAGTGTGACGTTTTCTTGTTATCACAAGATATATATAATATATATATTCTATTAATGGTTTAGTGGACGATCCTTTTTAGCAAGAGATTCAAGGTTTGTTTTTCATGAATTTGCAAATTGTCATCGATTTGCTCTGAATTTGCATGAAGCTTTAAAGACGAAGGCCGGAATAGTAGAAGAGAACGTGTCGGGGGTTCCTGTTAATTAATTTTTCTTCATTGAAAATTCTGTAATCGTGCAGCATCACGCACTGTTAATGGAGCCTATAGATTGTTCTTGGAGTCATCTTATGGGGCTTCACTATATGATGGTGCGTTACTCTGTTATTTGCATCTCCATTCCCTATTAGTTGACAATCTAATTACCTACCCCTTCAATATGAAAGCACCTTACTGTCGACAAAGTTTCCACCCATCACTTATGGGCGTTCTGGTATTGTCTATTGTACCGTCAACTTCCTCTTGCCCCGGAGAACTTCTAAAGCACACACTAGATATTAGTCATTGTTTCATGAACTCTCTTGCTATTGTTTCGTCATAATTGTCCATGGGTACAAAGATCCCAGTGAGGCGCTACGTGTTCTGTTCGCTGATGATATTGAATATGAATTTTTCATTGTAGTTACAGGACTATCCTTGAAAAGATCACGTGCTATTTATATTTGCCAACATACAGCGGGTGGACGATGATACAAAATCCGTAGGATACATTGAAATTCTGTCACGCTGGAAAAAAAAATTATTGATCAATACACCAGGAAGTGTAGCCTTGCCATTTATGGATATTTTATAAGTATCATGAAATATTTTTCTTATTTTTTGACATCGACGATCAGACGTTTCTTACTGAGGTCTTATGTGGTCTGCAACAAAATGAAAATTCCAATTTAGTCGATGTCAGCTTATCTCTTGTAAAATCCTATGTTCGCCTGCTCCACCATGGCGAAAAGGCTTGGAGAGCCTGTTAAAAATGAGCAGAACGCTTATCTCGTTAAACAAGGAAGAGGGAGCCACGAAAGCTAATTACCAAAGCAAATTCCATTAAACCTTTACTGCGTAATTTACTCTGCGTTAACGAAATTGAATAAAATTGAAATTTCACCGAAGCTTTATTTGGTGAATTCTTGTTATCATCGGTATGGATTTTCACGATAGCACTAGTTCGATTTCAGGTTCAATATTTCTAAACTTCGATATATATATGGTTGTATGTACTGAGTAAGCACTTATATGTATTCTTAAGAACTGTGTGAAGTTGGCCCCTCGAGTGTTGACTCAATTGTATGAATTTACGTACACGAAAAAAAAAATAATTATGAACATAGCTGCTGCTGGTTATATTTAAAGTTGATTGATGCCATATTAATACGTCAATGATCCTGGTGAGAATTTGCCTTATATTCGCGTAACTGTTTATCTAACAGAATCGACGGCACGTAATTGACTGATCATTCTTACAGCAGTTTCATCCTAGGGGTCACGTTGTTTCGGAGCTTTCCAACTCGCCGAAAACTTCGTGTAATTGCTTCGTGTGTCATTTACAGCTCGACCCTTTTGCACAGCAAGAATAATTTGAAGTCGTATCGGTTTACGCCATCAGTTGGAATAAACATTCGCAAAGGACGCTTAGGTTGGGTTGAGTCTATTCTAGAAAATAAACTGTTTTGAAATCACGTTACACTCAGAATTTCCGTGCCGCGGGCAACTACGTAATGGCAACAACTTCCTGGAGTAATTTGATGATAGACTCTGTCTGTGATTACAATTCAATCTAACTACTGTGTAGTAAGATTAATTAGTAAATTATTGATAAATTATTTCATATCTATAAATTTCTGAAGCAATCCGTCAAATTGACTAGATGCCGTGAATTCGCAGGCTAAGCAGCAAATCATAGCCACGAAATGACGATAGAAACAACCAATCAGCATCGCTGAAAAATGGTGATAGAATTTTTTTATATTTTCAACACACGATACATTATCGATAACATGGATCTTCTACTAAAGAGAAGAGATGGGAATGAACAACGCTTTGTGAAAATCCAGGAATATGCTACCGCGAAATTTTCTAATGATATTTCATCCGGCTGTCGCATTTCACTGATGCATCCTTTGTGTCCTCGCTCGAGTTTACCAGTTTTCTTTTCTTGCTGGAGATAAAGATGTTACTCATGGTGGGTACTATGATAATCGATCACCCTATAGAATATACATATATCTAGACAAGTGCTATGGATTCTGAAATTATTTTATATAAGGCTTGACTCATGATATCCGATCAACATTTTCATAATACATTTTGTCTCAATACCTTCTCTTAATTCATTAGCAGTACGTTTTTACTGCAAATAGGATAAATACGTGTAAACAATGTGGCTTTGTTTTTGTCTTAGACGTATCAGAGGAAATCCAAAATTTCTCAAAGGGTCCAATAAATTTAACTAGGAGTGGCACGTCATGCCGTATAGTCCTTAAGATTGACTCCTGTAACCGGCTTATCTCCTGTTCCTGAACCTTCTGTACCTGATTATCCGTTTACTGAAGTAGTGAAATTAATGGAATATCTGGATAAACCTCTCGGGAACCCACTATCGTATGATAAGAAGATATTATTTTTTTTATGATAATGAGTTTTACCATAATAAGACATTTGACTTTCCATTTGACAAATCATTAAGCTTTATTGATATTGTATAGATCCTAGAAATCAATTTGTTTTATGGTTCAGACCAGATTCGTGTATCGTGTGTTTACACGGGTAACCAAATCCTGGACCAAGCAATCCTCTTCGATCTTATCAAATTCCGGAAAATAATCGCGGTACGCCTAATTAACTTTCTGGGTACAGGTATCGACGCCCTACGACTAGAGCGTGTGGAGTTGGAAAAGGGCGAGGTGGTTCTAACGAAGCTTCTCGAAATTAGATCTTTTCTGGGTGGTTCAGGATATGAAGGTTTTAATGGCCATTCGGAATGTTTATTACCTTCTTTTCCAAAAGCGTAATTTCCTTATACAATTACAGATACTCGTAATCTTTTAAAAATACTTTTCCGAGCACTTTCAAATATATGCATTTGCTCTGTCCTAAACCTCAACGAATGGATATACGTTTCTTTCATTTTTATATGTGAATTATGGCGTATGCTTGTATTTTCTTATGGAACACGAGAATTCACTTAACAAACGCAAATCCTTCATCATGAGATTCTATTTGAAGGGACGTCTTTCCTGCTTTGTTCTTGTACAATGTTGCTCGAAGATTTGGAGTATTCTTAACCTTTAGTCGACCGGTGGGAATTTTCTCTCGAAACCCTAATAATCGATACAGGAAAAAGATTTTGATGTCAGGAGGTATACTAGTATAGTCAAGCGTGAGAAGTTTGTGGAGTGAAGCGAAGTTGATAAAAGTTGTAGTCGACGGTAAAAGTTAGGTCAATTGTAGTTGTTTGATTATTTTCACGTTATTAATATAAAAAAAAATCTTGTCCGTGAGCAAAACTGAATATTAATTTTATTTTATAGAAAAAAGATAATGACACGGCAAGGCAATAACGCTAGGCAAATATTACGAGCTAAATATTTCTGTACTGTCGATTCAAAATATTCTTGCTATGCTATTTCAAATCAATTTGGAATTTGATATGTCGTAATTCCAGCACGTGCATGGCATTCTACGAGTGCCTTTTGTAATGGATGGCTGAATTCGCGGAAAGTCTACGAAACGTGTACCAGAATCTTTCCCATAATTAACCACTGGATAATCAACAATAGTTATTTTCAGACAATGCCGTACGTGCCGCACAGAAGAACTAATTGTGAAACTTCCTAATACCCAATTGTCTAACGACAGCTGTGGAAGATTTCTAAAGTTACCGGCAGCGATAATATTCCTCTGGATCTTCCCTAATACCAGGCATTATTACTAAAAGCAATATAGTTTGCTATAATTTATAGGGGGTGGATGAAACAGAGGGTTTGTTTTGATGCGTCACACGTTCAATATAATCCCCAGTGAGTTATGCCAGCTCCCGACCGCAATCGCTCGATCCGTTGTTTGTCAACGTGAACTTGCGTATTTGCAATACGTGATAATCTTCGCTCGAAGTTTTTCACTGCATTCCTATGTCCTGCGTGGATTTTTAACAGGCGGTAAGATCGTGATCTTCCGTTAATTCCTAGAGACTTAAGAGCAAACGTGCAATACGTATCTTTCACGACGCTCAGCATGAACTGCTCCAAGGAATTGATATCCATGTTTTATCCTACTTTTATTACATCAATGTGTTACTAATTTCGTTTTGGAATTCATAACCGTGTTGAATCCTTAGTACTGAGGTTGGCTTGCCAGAGAATTCAGACGTCTAAGGAATGCCAAACGTGTTCCAGAATATCGGATATAGATGCTAGGTATCAGCATCGACATTCCCCAGTGTATGGAGTTTACGTTTAACGGATTCGAAATATGTAATAAAATATGACGTGTATCACCATTAAAAAATAGTGACACGTGCTCTTTAACTTTTCTGTACTCTTTAAGGTACTGCTAGATGAAATATTGGCGAAGCCTGAAGAAAGCATCAGGTTACTGCATGCAACAGGCACGTGTCTCTCGGATACTCCCTCTGTCCATCGTTCATTCATTTTTTAATAATTTTCAAACACATGTTCTGGAGCCTCCATAACCAAGCTTGGACATAATGGTTTTCCCTTGCGTGGGCTGAAGTTGGATTGTCCTCTGTGACATATGTCAAAGTGCATATCTTTATCAGCTACTTTTATACAATCTAATTGTATACGTGGTTCGCCTTTGGTCGCTAACCATCATGTGATTTCCTATAAGAAAACTTTTCGTCAGTGGATTATCAGAAGCAATGCTGTCTCATCGCTTTTACATTAAACCGCGTCAGTAAGATGGAAGGCTTATTGGTTTATGTGTTAATATTTTTTTATTAAATTGAAGTGACATTTTTGCAGATACGAATTTCATCCCTTTACTTGTCGTATATTATCTATAAGTAAAAAAATGTTATGGGGTATGTATGCTAAAAATAATGGAAATGGACAGATACACTGTATCTAGTTATGGGGAGAGAGAAATAGTCTTTTAAAAAAAGAATTGGTCCATATTCGAACGTCTCTCGATTATATAAATAATTACATGGAGTTTCGTTGCTTGAATTCGGGCTCGCTCATTTTCGTTATTGCTGTTTATTCGTTTGTGGTCCTTTTATTTTATTCATCTTTGTAGAAATCGCACGTGGGAACGAAATTATATTGACAAAATCTATCCACGTCGTTCTCGATGACTCGTTTTACTCGAATTCGGATATACTTTTCGAGAGCGTTTACCTTCTTTTTTATTACTCTCCTCACACGTCTTACATGTTTGCTTTGCTGTCGGATAGAACTTGCGTCTGTTAGGATATTAGGAATTAGGATGCTGGATGAATGGATGTCTGGGGAGCTTGTTGGCATAGAATTCTAATCTAACCATATTGCTTCTACTTGGACCTCATTTTTTTATTTTAATATTTATATACGATAAGATACCTCTCGATAATAGGGTGCTGTCACAGTATGGAATCTATTTTTATCTGTGAATCTGTCAATTCTTTTGAATATTATTCCTTTTATGTTAAATTGCTATTGCATAAGCATTTTCCGTTTTTGTAGTTTTATTCTGTTGGAACTCCTTTACCTCTATACTTTGAATACACTTTGCATTTTATTGATTTTTTTTAGTTTTCGCGTTTTAAGGACCCAGGTGATCGCTCTTCAAAAACCATTAGCTAGGGATGTGATCTAATGGATTAGTCAGTCAGGCAGTTTTTCTATATCTGCCTGATTTTTATATTGCAGCAGTGCCGCTGTTCACACAATACTTGGGATTTCATACGAAATGATATAGTGACTTTATATTGACTCAAAAATTAAATTACCTCTATAGTATTTTCTGACGTCTACGTTATAAATAGAAATGTCCATTAATAGTTTTAATAATACTACGAAATACTCCAAGGGCAAATGTTTTCGATTTTCATAGCTTCGTCTCTTAGAATCAGTAAATTACGATGCTTTCTCAAAAGCTCTATCCTGCATATAAGCGGTACTCATTGATAATTTAGGGACTTTGGTAACTATACGACGGTATGGGGTTAACGATGAGCTGAAATTTCTATATTTATCGTGTAACAGTATCCTTTGATATCAGAAGGCAAATAGATACCAGTAATGGGAGCATTAGTTATTCTCTTCATTGAGTTGTGGGTTAACTGACTCGCAATTTGACTGCTTCTCTTTCGCCTTTGAGACCTTCACGGGAGTTTAAATTTTCTTAGGACGAACTTAAATTATTTCTAGAACTTCTCTCTTTTATCTATTTATTAGTTTTCCTCTTCTTCATCTTCAACTATTCATCTTCGTGTATTACACAGGCATTTATTTGGCTTCGACCTGGTAGCTTATGCGTTGCGAAACAAGTGCAAAGGAAAGTAAAATCCTCGTTGAAAAATGGCATTTACTTAAATCGCGGATTAATGTTTATGTATGAGCAGCTGGTAGAAATATATGATTTAACGCACACCCTTTTCGTACACTCCTCACGTAGATCAAGCTGAGTTACGCCTGCGTCGCTTGATTTACAATATTATCCTTAGCCCTCCTCTTATCAGGATTATATTTGAATTTCGAGTAGTTCTTTTTTATATTTATGACAATCGACAACGACGTAATATCGATTCTTATTCAGACGTGTTCTCAGTTTTAGATACTCCCGTAAAAAATTTGGAAATGCTCAGCAGATATTGATGAATGCATATTGTATATACTGCGTGAGAATTAAATGAAGAGTACGTATTTTCTATGTCTAGAGCTAATATATGGTATAGAACTTTTGAAGTTCTGCGACAAAGGGAAACCTCGTTAACAAGCAGAATCTTTTCGACCGTAATTCCAGTAGGTATTAGAGGCTCGGTAATCTGCAACCAGCCACAAGAGCTGCTTTTTCTGCGATACGCAAAGCAAGCTCAGGAGGAAGTACAGGAGGGCGTATGCGACGTAGGTGAAAATTCAGACACTGGAGAAATAGAGTTTTGGCGAACCTTAATACAGGGAAATCCGGTTTAATCATCCGTTTTAATATTCCCTTCTGTTATCACGATCTCATCGTAGATGCCCCAAGCATTTTTCATCGAATCAAAGGGAACAGCATTGATTGGCACTGCTGGCTGAGATGGAGTGACGTTCGCTATTATTCTTTCACTCGATGACATTGACGAGCATCATTGAACAGAAAAACTATGAACCTCTGTCTATTTAGCATTTATCTTTCATGGTTCATGGTTTATTAATTCACAGAAAATAGAATGATATATATTAGTAAGAAGATCAAAGGTGTAAAGTTCTGGGTGTTTGGTAACATTCAAGGTAACAAAATAATCTGTACGACACGTGTTACCTTTATACTTGAAGTTTACCACGAGGAATTGAGAGAAGCTTAGGGATGCTGGGGATGTCCCTTTCACGTGTTTTCCTCCTTTGATACGGTTTACGTTTCCTTACAAGTCATCGGAAAGGAATCTTCTTACGTACCCTGTGGCAACAAGTTTCTGAAACGTGAAATTTTCAAGAGACATCACAGATCCTAAGGGAATGGGAATTTCGCTGGACTTGATATTCTAAACATATGACGTATGCTATTTACATTTATTGCTCCAGGTATTAACTTTATACAGGGTTTATATTCTTTCTCAATCGTTCAAGAATTCATGAGACTCCTTGTGTAGTGCAGCTTACGCGATATGGGAAAGGTTACCTAGATTTATGTTTCCTTGCGATTCTAAACTCACACTCGTTCAGTTGGAAGGATAACTAACCACTTTTTAATTATTGAAAATTTCTGCTTTCACAGTGTGATGTCTGCAGCAATTGTTTTTTTAGGCTTCAATAAATCGTCGATGTATCACAACAGTGTATTAAAGCTATTGGAAAGCTTTACGTCTCATCGAAATCGAATAAGGTATTAGGAAGCATTCAATTTATACATTTCAAATCAAAAGGAAATATATACGACGCTACTGGATTGGAAATTGTCTGGATAAAGAATGCTGGTTTTTCAAAGAATTGGAGAAGCTCTTCTGAATATTATGTTATGTATATGACGTGAGTATGCAACGTCATACATTAAGGATATAGGAGAATACCTGTTCTCTTCTTTTTAAACTTTTTCTTACTCTTTGCCTGTTCTCGGCAGTGTTCTGTTTTTTTTTTTTTTTTTTGGAAGAGGAAAGGTCTCAATGTGGTTCAAGTCCGATATTTCTCTTCATTAGCGCAAAGTAGCAAGACGCCTGGCCAAAAGAAGACTGGCCGATACTGTCAAAGGGCAGCACGTTTGGTCCTAAGATATTTTTTTACAAAAGCTATCCCGTGGGACAAAGCCATATGATACATATAGATAGGTGGTAGCCCACCATGTGGGATAAATTCTTTTTTTTCTGCGCGTCACTGCTATGCGATTGACTTTCCTCTGTCAATGTCATTGTCATCGACATTCAAGTAAAATTGGGCATTCAAGTATAAGTTTTAAATTTTGATAAAGTGATCATACTTTTTTTGTTAATTTATGAAATGCGTTTTTGTACGTTGCATTGTAGAAATGTAAGAGGGTAGGTGGTGAAAATGGTTATATATGGCAGCAAACTGTTCATTTGGGTTTTCTGTAGGCTGAAGATGTCCCGGCTAAAAAAAAGTTTCCTTGTTCGTTTGGCTTGACGGGCGTAAGAAAAACTTTTATTTGGCCCTCTTGACTTTTTTTATTTTTACTCTATTGCTCTTTTACTTGGCATATACACATGTATATTTGTTTTCGAGAAGCGAAAACGGTTGCGTACTTAAAATTTTTCCTTTCCTCCTCAAACTCATTTCGCCGATGATTCCAATACATTAGGAAGATTTAAAGCTTGGTAGACTTATTAACTTTTTTGCTCTGTCGATCTTCGAATTTCTAACTATTGCAATTTGTATTCGAATTTACGGATCCCATAAGCAACAATTTATGGTCACTACGCTGATTTCTACTATGTCCCCCGTTTCGGGAAGGTATCAGGTATTCCCTTAGGGTAGTGGATACAACTTCTTCATTCAAATGGTTCCCTAATTAGATTTTTTTTTCAGACCCTCGCAGAATTATCCCATGCTTTAGTGCGCAACAGGGAAAAGTTGCAAAGACATATTCGCCGTTGGCTTATCGGCAATCAATACGGAATTAAGCCTTGAGGTTTTATGTATCAGTAGTAAACTGGCTTCTTCATACCGGAAGTCTGTTCGCCTCTTTAATAAATGTTTGCCATGGCAAATGGACGGCTAAACTTTCCTACCGGAAATGCTTCTTTACCTAAGACTTCAGTTTTATTTTTCTATGACATAATTATGATTCGTCTGTTAAGTTTCTAACGAGACCATTAAACTCTTCATAAATCGTGAGATTGAACAGATCCCTATGTTCTAAAGTAATACTTCGAGTAGCCTCGAATTAATAGAAATATAAAGTAGACACCAACATAGACCGTAGCTCTATGATAAAATCGATTCGTCTCAATTTCCTCATCACGATAAACTTGATGCCCTTAGGGGAGCTTTCATCGAGTCTTTAATGAAAAAACGCAAAATTCTACTCGATATTTGCCTGCGCGAATCGTATTTCAGGAAGGTCCATTTAACGATAGTTGATCTTCTGGTCAAAATATAAAGAGAGATAGTAAAGCTGACGAAGCAGTCGTAGCACGTTGTATACATCTATACGTAGATATTAATGCGGTCGTATGAGAAGGAAAACAACGAGTAAACTTTACATTATTTCCAGGTAAAAGTATACAAATGCGATCGAGTGAAGCTCATTATTTCTACATTGGGAGTCATGTTGAACGGAGGAAAATCAATGGAATCTGAATATATAACTGTACGTAGGAGATATTACCATGAAAAATATATTTTATTCCGTACTTTCTTTACTACATTTTGCATATCAATTCTATGTCATTAGCGGCGTCAACAAAATTGTACTTTTCAAGTGGCACAGAATGGTGACGTCCGATTCATGAGAATTTGTCGTTTTACTATTACACATTCTGGTAAGAGTGATCAAATTAAGCGTCGCCGTTTAATTTCATAATTATAACAATAACAAAGTCTACGCTTTGTGATTTGAGTTTGCAATCGAATGGAAATCTATTTTGTTAGTAGGTTATTTAAACGAAAGCTTGTCCAAGGTGATCTTCCCTCTGTAAAATGAGCTACGCATGGGCTGCAGTGTACAGTTTTGTTATTCGGAAGGTACTACCTGCTGGACAATGAAAGCTTGTTTTGAATAATGATAATGCAATTTATTCTCACTTTTAAGCCCATACCCGACAAGAGGACGCGTATACACTCGTTTAAGGGTCTTGTCCCTAAGCGAATTTCCGCCTGTCAGCTGAGGGACTAGAAAAATATCTTTTTACCCGCTGTACATATTTACTTCACTTATTTACAGCCGAAGAATTAATAATGGCTTCGTTAATGGCGTGAGAGAAATTTTATAATGATTTAATGTTGAACGAAATTGAATTTTTTTTTGACATTCTTCCATTATGGTAAACGCACTCGTATTCCAAATCATATGTACATTCGTAAGGACTTGAGAACATCTCAAATTCTTATTCGCTTTCCAATGCTGATTTACGATGAATATCTAAGCAGCCAACTGCGTGGCATGCTGTAACGTCGACGGAATTCAGTCAATTCTTAGTGGTCGTGCCGATTACGTTGTGGTTTAATAACAATTTATTAATCAAATCTGTACCTGACGGGGGTTGGCCTGTCTGTGCTATGTAACGGACGCCATCCCCTGGTCGACCCCATTTCTTATACAACTGATAATCAGGGTTTTTATCCCATATTGTATTATTACTAGAATTCACTATTATTTAACTTTGTAAAGGAAAATTTTTCTTTGACTCTGCACTATCTGCATTAAATATCTATAACGTTGTTTCATCTTTGTACATTTACAGGAATATTTAGCCTTTGTACTAATAAGTTTTCCAGTAGCGAAACAGCGAAGGGAAAATTAATGGAAAAACAGGCAACCTCTCCCGTAGTCAATTCAGAACCTAACCTAATATTTGCAAGATTAGAGGCTCAGCTCTAGTTGGATCTACCTGTACATAAGCTACTTGGTTATCAGCAAGTAGGGGAATCTCTCGTATTAATCCTGACGTTTCAGAGGGTTATTAGTTAATTGGACTAACTAAGGATTCTCAATGCAAAGATCCAACCCACTCTTCTAATAAAACTCTAAGGATATTAAAGAGTGTTATATATATATAACACATATATATGTGTATATATTTGTATATATGTGTAACTTATATATATATATATGTTACATATAATGTTATACATATATATATATATATATACACGCGCGCGCACACACACGCACACACACACACGAATATGAATTTCACGTAGGCTAGTATGGCAACCTAAATTTTAATGGAACATCCTTACATATGTTGCAGACTGTGGGCATCGAGGTGCGGGTCACAAATGAAATTCCCGCACCCTCGCAAGATGAGATCAGCAGACGGGATGTGGTACCCGAGTGGATCGCAACGTCGACTCCAAGTCCGAGCACCCCGGTAACCCCAACCAATCCGCACCAGTATTTGTCGCCCCATGTGTTCCAGGGGCGAAATTCTCTGTGTTCGGCGAACGGTAAATTTTTTTACTTCTTCAGTTACCTGAGGCATAGACGCCCTTATCTTTCTCCTTGTCCCGTTTCCAAATTTATTCTTCATGACGTGACAGCCACAACTGCTTAGCGATACAATTTTCACCGCTTTAAAAGAAAAAAAAAAGAAATCTTGATCAAAATTAAATTTTCTTTTTTCATCGGAGCATATGATTAGCTTGTATATATATTCTATGGTATCTCTCGTTTTGATTTTGATCTGTCTTTTAACAAGTACTGTATTATTATTTGGACACATAGTACATGTAGCTACGCTTGATACATTAGCCAGGACGTTTTTGAGCTCGGTGACGGTTCGCTGCGGTTCTTGCTTATAGTTCATCGTACACAACGAGTTAATTAGCCATACTTCAGGGATGTTCCAATTGATTTACCCAAGTCACAAACTAAGGGATCAAGGAACGTGATTAATTTTCCTCGACTCTCTCAAATAAATTTTACGCACGTAAAGCTATCCCTCACTTTGGCAACAGCGCTTTCGAGTCACCGTTAGTTTCTGAATAAATAAAAAGTTGTTTTGTACTTTCATAACGAGACTTCATTTAATGAACGTTCAAATAGATAATTGGCGGATTCGAATAAGCTTGTATTTAAATATCCGGAGGTAGCATTGAAGCTGGTATGAAAGACTCAGTATATTTCGAAATTTTCTCTCGCAACGAAGAAAACGCTCATTATTTCTCGAGGGAAATAATTTCATTACGTGTTCTCTCGTACAACTGTTTTGTACGAATCGCCGTTCAAGAATCCTACTAAAACGTTATTTCTTTTATTTCTATCACGAAGGGCATCACGTAAAAGGATAGCAAAGCACATAATGATTTTGAACAGGGAATAAAATCGATTAGCTGATCTCGACCTTCGATCCGGAGTAACGGCAAGCAATCGCTGGGCTGTGTTATTCGAGAAGAAAGTTCATCGGAAAGAGGCGTTAATCGAATTCAATAAATTTTTCACTTCAATATTCTTAGTAATGTTTTTTTTATTTCTTTCATTTTTCTTATAGTATGAAAATTCTTGTGTCATCGTTTCGTTGACTTGGACCAATTTTCAATTGAATTTTGTTCCAGAGGCGCTTGCGGTTTATGGACAATAGGAACTGCCGCGGGCGTGTCTTAAAATGCCACGTCATTTTATTTCACCACGAAACTAATTTTCCGAAGTCGTTTACCGAGCAGTGGCTTTACGTCGTGGAGCTTGAGGGCAATCAGGAGCACAATAATTACCGTCTGCGTTATCGTCGAGTTTGTCGTCCTCGCTAAAAGCTTATTAATTGCACGTTAAATGGCCACCTGTCGCATCCACGGTGAACTTGCCAACTTCTCTTATATGCTCACCCACCCCTGGCCTTTATTTTCATTTTGCGACATCATCAATCTGAAATACGACGGAAAGTAACGTGTCGTCAGAGTGCTCGGACTCGCAGGCATTTCATTGATGAGTATCCGCATAGATTCGTTTTGCGGTAAGAATTATGATGTATTTTATTAAGCCTTTATTATGCAGGATTATTCGATAAAAAACATACCAACTGGAAGATGGTTCGTCTTAGGAATCAAACGAACGGGCTATCTTCAGGTGGCGGCTTGGTCTGAATAATTCTATATAATCAGTATAACTTTGTGAAAACTCATAGTAGTCGAGTCTTGAAGTTTTCAAGGCAACTGCCCGATCTTTACGAAGTCTTTAGAAATTTAATTCAGCTCTGGCAATCTCTTTGGACCTTATCAGATGTAACGTTTAAAGTAATCAGAAAACATGTTTCGTAAGAGAATCATTATTCTAAGTATATAATATTGACAAGTTATTTCAATGGAGGGTCTCTGTTATCACAGACTAGGTTGTTCACGAAGTTTTCGAGATATCAAAATATCGAGCTTCACATTTTTCGACTTCTCTATCGAATTCAGCTATCGCTGTACAAAACTTTCGCGTGGGTGGTTCACGTTATTTCAAAGGTTACTCATTGAGATTCAAAGCTCTTCCACGGTACAGTATGTTGGAAATATTTGCACGTTCATAGATTCGCCATTAATTTCAATACTGTCAAATTTTATGTATACAAAATTAAACTTCATTTTTATTCTTGCTTTTTGGTCGCGTCTCTTATCTATGCTGCCTAAGTGCAGATCGACAATCATTATTTTAGCGATGAACATAAAGAAGCGCATTTACTTTAACCTGAGTCCATTTTTTCTTTAAGATAATCAACAGACTCTATAGCCAATGGTAAAGTGATCACTCCACATTATTAATTCTCTAGCGACTTATACGCCATGCTCATGTAATCCGGTCTGTTAACTTACCTAACCCGATTGAAACGGGTATTGTTTACAGCTCGCGTAACTCCTCCGACCTGAGGGCTTCTATAGAGATTGCCTTCTTAGTCACTGGAAGTACAATAATTAATCAATGCGATGAGAAATTGTTAATGACCCCTGTACCTCTCTCTACTATTGTCCATTATAATTGCTAGGTATTAGTTACAGTGCGGAGGTAGAGTTATTGTCATTGATTGCTATAGTTTCTACGCCTTTGTATTATCACAGATCAATCATCTTCCTCGGCCGATCAAAATGAAACGAAATCGTTCCATGAGGCACTGGTAATTGCAACGTAGTATTTACAAATGAATAAAGTAATTTCAAAACACTCTGAGTATCGTAGGAAATCGATTTTTATATTCTGCTTTTTAGATTTCTAGTACGACTTTTGATCAAAGGGAATTGTTTACCAATGCGAAACTATATCTTGTTGTATCCTAGGAATCTAGAAGTTGTTGGAGCTACAGCCAAAGGGCTTGGCCTTATATTGCATTTGAAGCAAGAAATGTACGAAGAGATATAAGAAACAAGAGATATGTGCTTGTTAAGACGCTGCAAACGTTTCAGAGTAGAAACAGTGAATTTGGTAGATCTTTTTTAAATACAGATTTAAGGTCAATGACGAAAATTTTCTTGGAAATTGATAACGTTGAGTCGTGATAAGAACAATTTCTCAGCTGATAACAGGGGGATCTCATCCTGTTACAGAAACGAGGAATGTTTTTAATTTTCTGATGATTATTTGGGGCTCAATGGAAATTGCTTCGATATTCTGCTGACACAAGAATTATCGCTAGGAACTTCGACTCTGGCTTTTTCATCTCAGGCTATTTTCGTTTTTTTTTTCTTTTCCTTTTTCTCAGTAATAGCGACAGGTTTTCATACTGATTTATCAATGGACGACATCGCATTCACGTTTTACTCTTTTCTTTTCAGATTACACTTTACGGAGAAGACGTCCTATGACTCTACGTATCGGACCGAGATTAAGTCTACCTAATAGGAGTACCTCAGCACCGGCGACCACTACTGATACCGAATGGCCTGCTTTGAGGTGAGCTTGTACTATCTTCTTATCGATCTGTCAATGGTAATGGAATTTCGTGAATGATGAAATTCGTGAATTTAAACATATGAATCTGTATACAAAATGTATTGTGCACGTATGCGTTTACGTGTGGGGAATTTCGAAAATTTATTTTGTTACTGGTATCGTAGGTAAATTAAGTGGAAAAGTATCGTCAGTTTGTGCGAATCAATCCGCTTAAAGCTTGAGGGTACGTTCCATTCCTTAGACCGTGACATTCGTATCATGGGAATTTATCTTTGAACGTTTGTTCGAGCGAATGCAAGGATGCTGTATCAAAAATCAGATTGACTGAAAATAATTTATATTGTTTATAACAAACAAGGAAATTGACACGGTGGGAGAGGAAAAAAAGGATTCAAAGTGATTAGGAATGCATTGCTACCTTTTTGGGTAAATTTTATTCCTTGATCATCTCAGGTATGGATCTTTTGGTATAGGATTAGAGTGAGAAAGTTTCCCTTGTGGGAAATTAAATTTTTTTTTTCTTAATCTATACGACCTTTCTCTACGTGTCTTTCATGGAGATGATTATGTATATATATATATAATATATATTTATATTACTTTTTTTTCTTTAGTTTCACGTCAAGCTTTACGAATTATCCCTCTGAGGATTGGGTGATGCAATTTTCCAGGTGGCTTAGGGATGATGGTAATTACATGTGGGAATATTGAGATGACTGGTTCGCACGTTAGGCCAAAGAAAAAAATTTTCTTTTGGCTAACCTTAGAAAATGGGTCAGAACCCATGTAGCACGTTACGTTCTGGCTGGTTTCACAAAAAGCCGAAAAGTCTTCCCTTTTCGATTGAATGCGGTGGAGGGCGTTGCCTTCACTTTTTTTCTGTTTCTCTACTTACCTCGATATCTTTTTATATTGTTGGTTTGAGGTTGGCTAGGGTTAATTAAAATTCTTGCTTTACTGCGAAACAAATGATTTGGCATGGTTATCTTTGAATTGTAAATTTATTACTTGGAGCCTTTGTAAATGTAAAATTACTTTGAGGAAATACCTTAAATTTATAATCGTGCATTTTTACACTCGGCCACGTAATTTTGCGCTAATTGCTTGGGGAGAATAATTTCGCTTAATATCAACTTCTTAATATCTGATGAAGGAACTCGATGCATTCATGTTAAATTTCTATTCTTTGTTATGCCACGAAAAATACTGAAACTGCTGAAGAATTGCCATGTGCTTTTGTGTTATCTGACTGAACAATTGACAACGTTAAGGATGGGGCTAAAAAGTCTATTGTGATTCGCAGAAATAAATTTAATCTGATTATGAGAAATTCGTATTATTACAGAGAAAAAATCTCGTTTGAACGCAATAATTGTGGCGAATCTGAATGAACTTGGAATGGCGGTTCAAATGACAATTCGAGAGTTAATTCAAGCGCGAAACTCGTGTAATGTTCCCTGAATGTTCAAAAGAATGTCGCTCTTTAAAAAAATTGATTACGAATGTATTCGAAAAATTCAGTTCAAAAGGTTGTACACGTCATATAACGCAGTATTTATTTTTGGCACCAAACACGTACCTTCGCCTTTTTAATTATCTTTTTAATTTCCAGGCAAAAACTGATAAAAAGGAACCTTCTGTTCATTCACGACTTGAACGCATTCCTATGAAAATTAGGGTAGTCACGTGGCAGCGTTAACGTAAAGGAGAGTGTACTAATAGGCACTGCTCTGTATAAGATTGTATAACGGTTGTTACTTTAGCAGAGTATATATAAATGTTTACATCTTAAATTAGGGTAGTGTCTATCTAAATTGGCTATTTCGAATCAGCTTCTAAATTGGATTAAAAAATTTCAAATGCCTTCCAAGCCGACTGTATCATAAGTAGATGAATTTTTTCTTCATTGTGTTGCTATGGGGATCACTAAAGACGATTGGTAAAAAAAACGGACGATACAGTGTGCTTGGGAGGCATATGAAATTTTTCGATTCCAATTAGGAGCTGATCCGAAACAGGCACTTTGACTGTATGCACTGTTTTAATCAACAGGATTATTCACGGCAATCGCACCAGCTGAAGTTGACTACAAATGGGTGATTTCATGAATCAGAATAGTGTGATATCATTAAAGAAAGGAAATTTAAAGTCATAGCATTATTAACATCACGAGCGTCAGAATCTTTAATTTGTTTAATAAGATCTCAATGCCTCGACTAATGGATCGTTCAATTGCTGGTGCATTTGTAGTGTATAACTCTGTATTTGAATGGTGAAAATATTTACAGTTGACAGTAGTAACGAAAGATACTAGTCAGACATGATCACCAGCTACACATCTTACGGCGCTTAATATCATAGTTAATGATTCAAAAGGTTTAAAATGAATATTTCCTCCTCTAATATGTACTTTTTGAAAATGCACAAAATGACCGTTAAAATCGCAAAGAAAACACCAAGAACATCCTATTACCGACTTCAGAAGCAGCTCAGTCAATATTGTGTATTTCAGTTATCGAAACACGGCCTAAATTTACCGGTGAAAGTATATCAAACTGAAAAGATAAATAGACTAGAAATCTTATGGGATAAGGTGAAAGGCGAGGATATGTTAATCACATGAGAATCGCGAGGCACAGAAACCACGGGCATATCTGATCTATTTATTGTTCTTTGTGGCAATATTTAGCCCGTGTTCTGTGTATTGGCGGAAGATAAATGGATTAGGCATTTCCGTGTATTTTATACCATCCAGCTGACGTGTCATCACGAGTGCTGCAGTCTGATAGTTGACTAATTGAAGTTATGGCAGAAAAATACAATTTTCGATATCTGCAAGTGTAATAAATTAACAGTTTATGTTTTGAATGCGTAATTTTGCCGTTCATTGTTGTGTTCCTGCTAATAGTCGCCACCATCTTTCGGTGCACTTGAAGGATTGAGATTTCAGTCGGTAACACGATCTACGGGTAAGGTGCCTAGTCTACTTATCTTCAGTCAAGTTCATGTACCCTGTAAGGTAAACCGGGTACCTAAACACATTAAAATCTACCCTTAGCAACTGGTTCATATAAATTTTTTTAAGATTCAATGACGCAGTTAAACAACCCTCCAACAGATGACGCTGTACTCGAGAGAGGCAGCCACCTCGTGGCTCGAGCATAGGTACTACATACTTTATTGTGAGCAGTAGCGGCAATAACATTTTGTCGCTAGGTGCGCGTGATTGCAACCAGATCGGCCTCCGAAACGTCCAGCGTGTCGTCTTCAAATCAGTCGCACGTGTTTTGCCGTTCAATAAAAACTTGTATGTGATGAGTATCTAAAAATGTGTTGATCTTTCCTTCGAGAATTCGTAATTCAACGATCCTTTTTTGAGCTTGCGGAATCTTTTGAAATTCCTGACTTGGGTTCGGAGCTTCCGTACGTGCTCGGTGATAAAATTCGAATGTCAAATAATCATTTATTCCCTGCAATGTTTGAGAGGGAGAGAGACGTTGAAAGCAAAGATTTATTAACAAATCGGTAAGCTTGTTAAGTGTTACGCCAGTGTTATTTACGTCGTGGGATTGAAATTGATTTTTTCTAAAAATCAAGTTTCAATTACCTTATTGTTCACTAAAAAAAACTATTGAATTTTACATGGTGAACCGTAAGAATAACACTTGAAAGTGTTTTTGACGTGTGACGTACAGAATCGACTCTGTGTAAATTAGGAATAAAATTCAGTAGGACGTACTTGAACCAGCGTCGAACAAAAAAGCGTCAAGAGTATGAATACAGTGATACGTTTGAAAGTGAGATAATCGGGTGTCAGAAATCACACTGTCCCCATGTGTACATACACGAGGAAGTGCATCGAGGGAATTTGTGAAAAATGTGTTTAATGAAAATCTGTAAATCGAAAGTCTTTGATAAGTAAGTAAACAGTGCTATGTATTTTTTGAATCCATCACCGTTGAACCAGCCTGATTAAAAGTTTATATTAATTTACGCTCTTAAGAGTCGTGTTTATTAAAGCCAGTTCGACGCTTCGCGTTGACGCCGCAATTAATAGCCTTCGAGCGGTGAGAAATTCGTAGCATTAATCCCCTCCCTTTTCCTACCCTGCAGCCGAATTATTTTCCCAATATAAAACAGTACTCGGGAGGAGCTTAAACATTTTACTAAAATTGCATATGACGTCCAGCATCGGTTCTCTCACGTTGCCTCTCATATCCTGTTTATCCTCGTACGGCGTCTCAACACCAACACTCTTCAGGCTTCCATTGGGAGTAGTCAACCGGTAATATTAAAACTGGTAAAAGTAGAGCAGATCGAAGTAAAGTCAACGCGTAACTAGACAACCCAGTTTCTGTTATCCGTGTTTTACCCAAGCCCAATAGTAATGATACGCGAACGCACGGACAGACACAACGAAGAAGATTCGTTACAAGGGAAGTTGACAAAGACGTAACTCTGGAATCGGATTTTGGGGAGTAACGGCGATTAGATGATGCTCTTAATAACTGAACAGTGTGTACACACCTCAAGCTGGGATTGATTAACGGGCGAATTTGAAAGCTTCGCAAGAGGACTACTTTTCATTGATCCTTCCTAAAAGCAGCCCCAGTCATCGAATCGGAGCGTTAGATTGGAAAGCACGCGGAAAACTTTCATATAAAGTATATGTGTGTGTATATATATATATGTATAAATATTTAATGCTGTGTTGTGCGCTTCCGGTTTAACGCGAAGTTCAATCAATTCTCGAATAAAGCTGTCGAAGGAAATGCCGAGGACGGTTCAACGCTGGCGTCGTTGAATGCACAACTTTTGTCAACCGTTCGAGCGGTCGAGAAATTTGTCTCGTGCTTTATCCCTAGACAACGGATACACACGCTTGTGTAAAGATTTACAACTCGTAAAAGAACGTGCAAACACGTGCCGTGTGTGGCTTCCACTCTTGGGAGGAAAAAGAAGACTTAGGAAGGAAGCTAACTGCGTAAGGATATTCCGTGCGTGTTTTCATAATAGTGTTTGGACATCGGATAAGACGAAGTGTGGTGTTACTGTAGTATAGAGTGCAGTGTATAGCGGATGTTTGATTGGGGTGGTGGGAGAGATGATCCTTGGAGGATAACGTAGGTAATCGACAAAGAAATCATGCCTATCGATTTTTGTTGTTGTTTCAATATGCTTCATATTTTTTTTTTCTATTCCTTATTGACTAGGTTATCACTGTTATTGAGAATCGGAGTGCTTTTACTTCTGGAAACATCAATATGGAAATTTTTGATCGCTGAAACAGAACGAGGACACTGGATACCATCATATCTCGTTAAAGCTAACTCTGCTGGGAAAGCAAATTTAAAAAAAGGCGTACATCATAATTCAGAGCTGATTTTAAGTTAGTTTAATGCTCTTCGTTAAAAAAGAAAAATGTACGCTGGTTACTACTTCATATCGAACTAGCGCAGCCAATATTTTCTTTTTTTATCTAGAGTATCAAAATTTGGCAATAGAACGTTAGGGCAGTCTGAAATAAGTCTTTGATGACGATGTACGCATTTTTTAGAGTCTTTTACGGTGTCACTGGCTTGAATATCGATCAACTGGCTCTATGGAATCTGACGATGATCTATGGGATCTGATAATTGATATGGAAAAGGGTGACCTAGATTTCCTTAAAGAAAATTGTATAGTTGGATGTTCATTCGTTCGAAACAGCCCATACTTCTGGTATTATCATAGTACCGTTGTTGGATTTTACCCCTGCTTTATTCATTCTCGTATGTCCTCTTTTATTAGTAGTTTTCTCTTTTTTTTTCGCTTACGAGAACACGGAAATACCTAGTATACCTTACAATTTGCAAGGTATAAATTACAAACTGTGCATTATTGTAGAACGTTAATTGAAGCAGTACGCGATAAAGTAATATCCAGGAATATCGAAGGATTAATGAGCGGATGTTTACATCAGACTATAATTTACTATTTCCAGTATAACATTTATTGTTAACATGCCAAGTCATATAGTATTTGAAATTATAGTACGGACACGTTCATAAGCATGCACGAGATACTGCGTATGTGGCATTTATTAGTAGCACATGGAGAATCGGTCCTTGTAAGAAGCATATATTTTCTTACTTGTTGAACGCTTTTATTTTACGTCATCAAGGTACGTTTTGTATATTTATTTTTTTTTAGCAACCCGAAAAATTCTCCAGACGCTGGATGTATTATTCATAACTGTCTCAACAGTTTACGGGGGAGACAGTATTTTTTGTATGCTGGTACTAGAAGGACCTACTGCACACGCGCTGGACCAGAATCTCGTGAAAGACTGAAGTGATTTTCCCTATACTTGTATTACTAAAGTAACCAGATCTGTACGTGCGTTCAGCGCGCGATAAAGGACAGTAATGCTACGGCATTTAACGAATATAGTATCACTGCATATCTAAATTTTTTTTTAGATTTGACTTGAATCATGGAATAGGACAATCTCAAACTCGATTTGATTCTTCAAGCTGAATACGTGGTCGCATGGGACACGTCCACCCGTTCTGGACCGGAATCTCTACTTGTTTGCCATGCTGAACGCAATTGCGAAAAGACGTTTAGAAAATTGCCCTGCGTATACGTCGTACGCTTGAAGGTTAAATTGTTGCTGTTTGCGTTGATAGGTTTGTCAAACCTGACGTTCACGTTTGACGCAACGTGGATATTCGTATAAGCCTACTATGTAGTTTAACGTTGGATCGCATGTTAGAGAGACATTCATTGATCAGTCGGCAGACGTCGCCAACGCCAAGTCCCTTTAAGGATGACGAGAATTTATGATTCTATTGCCATTTATAAGAGTCCGTGGCGAATTCCGGAATTACTCAACCTCCCATGGTGGCCTGAATTCATAAGGGACTATATAAAGTACCTTCGTACATGCTTCCAAGGCTGGACATTATTATTGGGCTGCTGTTGAAGGGAACCGATAAATAAAAGTCTGATACGGGGATCGAATTAAAGTATAAAATTATTTATTGAGCACGAAAAAAGGAATGATGTATCGGGAATTCATAAGGGATGATATATTTAACGATTGACTATTTCTTGAATTATTTACCAATTTATATCCGGTTATGTGTACACAGGCAATATTTGTCTTACGGACGAGTTATCGTTTCGCCATGTATTCTAGACTGCGATAAATATTAACTTGGATTTTTACCTGGTTAATCATACTGACTTTTATCGTTTGGATTTTGGATTACTGGCGATTCGATCGCGAAGACTGATAGACGCGACGTTTATTCGATTTGTTGAAATTTATTGAACGCGCCTTAAAGAAATTCACGCTGTCACTTTACATTCTCGTCTATTTAGTCTGTCTCTCGCTTTGGCATAATAAGATTAAAATTAAATGAGATAGCTGGCTTAATATCGTTATAATTATAACTCGGGCTAAGACCGATGCGTATAAGTCTGTCATTAATATTTATTAAGGTCATTCTACCAATCTGTTATGAATTACAGATAATTCCAGTATGGTTTTTTTAATGCGTAATTATTATAATCGTCTCGGTGTTTGACGTTACATTTTCATAATAGAAAGTCGTGCATTCTTTTTTGTTACTTAGTATTTTATTAACTCCGGTATCGCGATGTTAAAATACATTAATGGTATTTAGTACCTGTAATCAAACCGGGGTGTGTGTATGTACACGCACTAAACCCGGTAAGTGCTTTTATCTCTAATGGCTATTTCACAGCAGAGCAAGTAGTAGAGTTCCGTGCTCGTCAGGCGAGTCATTTAGTCACGGGAGGCTGGGAACGTTCAGTCGGAATAGGACAATGAATCTTTCATCGCAAATTTTAATTTCGCGCCATATTTTATGAAAGTCTCGTCGGTGTACACTCTACGATAAAACTATGTGTATTGAGGATGTGGAATGTACGTATAAGCCATGCGGACATTGAGCGCAACGCTATCAAGTATTTTTGGTGCGACTCAAGACTTTCGAAAGAGGCAGAAAAATATCAGGCGTGGAGTTAAAATCTTTTGTCAGATTGAAAGCTTATTTAATAGACTTGTTGGTGGTTCGATATTTTTTGCAATCTGAGATAAAGGAGGGAGGCGTAAACTGTGCAAAAATTTTTAAGTGGTTTTAAGTGGTTTCTTTAAGTGGAATTTAGACTCGGCTCCTCCGAGCGAGGACCTTTAAATGTAATTGAAATTAAAAGCGACAGTTTGCAAATTTACTTTGCTGCGTTAGATTAGCCAGTGCGAATGAGAATTGATATCTCCATAAGGACTAGTTGCTTCTTTAATTTCGAATGTGCTTTGTAACGTGCCGACAGTCGATTGGATTTGATAATCTTCGTCTATCGTGAGCCTAGAGAGCTAATTGAGTTTATTTAGTTAATTCTAATGATTAATTCAATAGGAAATCGCAAATTCCATTCTGAGGTGGATGTCTGAATATTGGAAAACTTCGTGTTCACGGACCATACCAAAATTTGTATAAGCTTTGAAATCGAGCGAAAGCAGTGCGAAAAGTAATATTTAAAATATAGGGTGCGCAAAAGCGAGATATTCAAATAAATTTTTTTTAAGCGAAGAATGTGTAAATAAGTTTTATTAGTTGACATTTTTATTCGAAATCTTGAAGTAGGAACGTTAATCGCCATTTGCATGCTAAAAGAATGAACTTTGATGTTGCCAGTGTAACCAACTCAAGAAAAGTCTTTTTAGCACCCTGAAAGCTGATGCCCACGTGAATATATGAAAATTCACCTTATCGTTACTACGGCGAAATATTTCATCTCACTCTTCAGTATCTAAATTTAACATTCACGCGAGTCTTTGAGAGAATACAATTTTCCTCGTATTTAGATTGGCGTTCCTGCAAGAGTTATTGTGTTTCTGTCATATTTCTTTCTAGTCGGTGATTTTTTGGGGCTACTTTCAACCGTTCTCTCTGACTGTAATAAATAGGCTGTCAAATATTCGTACATGCTGCGTGCATCACGAATAAATTATTTATTCACTTGATATATACAATGCTAGTAAACTTCCTTACCGACCGAGCCTATATCAGTGGGGCCTAATTTAGATTTCATTATACGTTAAAATGTATGATGTTAATTTTATATGGCGTTTCCCTCAAATTAATGCTATCTCTTGAATGAACAGTCTTGTACATATATGTATATTGTCGACTCGCACCGTTTCCCATTTAAGGTCGATACGCAATGCACTGCATGGAGGAGGTCGTCAAAGCTTCGATTTTATGCTAGTAAAGCACGCTGGATATACCTGGTCACGCAGTAATATTCGAGACTTTACGAAAACAGGTTGTGAAAATCACGAGTAAAAAGCTTTTTAAAGCCTGTGAAAACTTTCCGTATTAATTCCTTTTGAACAGGATTGAAACTTATTCTCTGAAAGTTTATCATCTGTTGTTTAATACCTGTTGTATTTATTTTCGTTCAGTCAGGCTAAGATTTTCTGAAAAATAGAGGAGTTTTCAATTAGCTACGGTTTACTACCTCGGAGACATCTGATTGGTAAACAAGAAACACGTGGAGTCTTTATTAACTTAAATTTAATATAATTGAGAGGAAATTGCGACGACTAGCGTGACAAACTTACCGGAAGTCAAGCTACTGATAAAGGAATCTCCTTCGAGCCACTTCCGAAGTGTTGACAGTGACAACAATAACTGCGTGTATTGAGTTTGGTTATTGGAAATATTTATTTTCTGCACGTAGACAAAATTTTCTGCAATCTCACAAATTTGATCAACATATTGATTTTTATCATTTTTTTTTTTCTTTGAGAATTGCAATGTCCTGGAGTACTATCTATTACATCCGAAGCTTTCGTAGCTCTATGTGTGCAATTTCAAAATATTTTTCTTTCTACGTAAAACTATTTTTCAAAACTCTTCTAAAGCATTCACGAGTTTATAATGCACTTAGAAGCTGTACACCGAAGCACGCAAGCCCCAGCTTAGATGCATTACGAAACTGGTGCAAGAACATCATCATGAGAGGATTGATGAAAATGGTTAAAGCTTCGTGTGCAGGTATAAGCAGCAACCAATTACCTTGCTCTTTACTTTATAACATCAGGGGATCAGGTGGCGTCCGTATTAATTTGAAGAGAGCACTGAGCTTTTATCACACGTTTCGTTGCCATCAGGAATTATACCTAGGTACAGTTTGAACACAGTTTACCTGCCTTTGGTCAATTTTACTTCTTAGAATAACTTCTCATCCATTTATTCTTCCAGATACGTAGCATGATAAAAGCACCGTTTCTTCCTCAGACTTTGATCTTCCAACGGTATCCACCTTTAGCCAATGCAGAGGAGAAACTTTCCAATTCAAAGTCCTCCTTCGTGAGAGAGCACAGCATCCTTGAAGTCGTGACGCTGAAGTCTTGTCCTTGGATACTCATCTAATTATAGCATCAGGTGGTTCAAAACCTAGTTGGCCATCATCCAATCGCTATAGAGTCACTCTAGGATCGACCAGCTTCTCTGTGCGCGTTGCACAAGACTCCCCAGAGGGTCAATGCACACAGTTAGTTCACATGGTTACACTTTGACCTGGTCACGGTAGATATACAGAAAGCGTGGATAGATTGCATATTGTGTAGGCGATTGTGAACTGCGACCAAAGACTATGCAATCTGTGTGCTTCTCGTGGCTTAGAAAGAATCGATTATCGACACTTAACTATTGTCACGTCCAATGTGTGTCATGGAGGTCGTGTGAAGTTTTTGATTAATATACCTAAAGCTATGTTGTTTTCAATAATTCATGATAATCCCTGTTAATTTCTGGCTGTCGTGGACGCTTGTATTATCTGATGCAGAGCTTTAAATACCATAGAGCAAAGATCATCGGATGGACCCACAGGACCTGCTCAGACAGAATATTCAGACTTTTAATCCCTTTGGATATCGTCCAGACCATATTACACGCTTGAGTATTCCATGATTATTCAGATGCCAGCTACCTGCCTTCTGTTGGAACGAATGACTTTGGTCTTTGTTCGATTTACAGTACTTTTCATCATCGCTATGAAGTTATAAAATTGATATTACAATAATAGACAATATACGATATCACATATAATATAATTAACGAGCTTAGATACATTGATTATTTTTTTAGTCTTCCTTTATTTCCCTTTTGGATGAATTTATGGATACGACTGAGCACGCTGGATTTTCAAGAGATATCTCCCTAGACGTTTCACATCCCACTGCGAAAGCTTATTCAAAGAATTAATGATGATCGTACGAAAGGGTGAGGATTTTAAGCTTTTATACTTTTTTTTTGTTTATTTTTACATGAGAGTTCATTTAATCTCTATTCCCAGGTTGGATTCAATTTTCGGAATTACCACGCACTTTTCTGTGCTTCCCCATTTCTTTCTGTATCCTCCTGCTATTTTAAGAAGAAAGCCTGAAAGTCATTATCATATTGAAAAGCACCTACGGGTCGGCGTATACTTGGGCTTATAACCATTCCGGTTGCTGGGTTTTATGAGAATGCTAAAGAGACGGTAGACGTAGGCATCGAAATAAGAAGATGACTGTACTGAATTACCACGTATTGTGGAAACTAAGGCGTGTCACTTGTTTCCAAGCACATAATCCGAATTCTTTTAAAAAAAAATATATGCGAGTTCTTGAATGCAGCTATCTTATCATGGAAGGATTCTCTCATGGTATCTTTAAGACGCTGGAACACAACCCTGCAAGGAGAGAAATTTCTATTTAATGTCTCAGAAACTTTATTTATTTCTTCTTTTTCTCTATCGAGTTTGCTAATGAGTGGATATTTTTAGAATTAGTTACTCCCTTGGTATTACTACCACTATGGAGCTTTGTGCAAATTGTGCTTTCAAATAAATTGAAAAGTAAATACACTCGTTCTCCCGTTGATTTCGTGCTCTGAGACAAT
This sequence comes from Trachelus stipa, assembly GCA_036026315.1. Classification (NCBI taxonomy): domain Eukaryota; kingdom Metazoa; phylum Arthropoda; class Insecta; order Hymenoptera; family Cephidae; genus Trachelus; species Trachelus stipa. The sequence continues at coordinate 193,678 of JAYRCB010000704.1, forward strand.
GAATCGATTTTGTTTTTTTTTTCTTTTGAACGCAATGTCACTTAACGAATGCAATTATTGACAATAATTTTTTGAGCACGTGTGTATGGATTTGACATTTACGTTTACTGTTGTCTGTGATAGGATCATCGATTGCTGAGGTTACAACAGGATATAAAGTTGACCTAACCTTAAAAAGCTTGGATAACGTGATGGAGTTTTTAAAAATGATGCTTGTTGGTCAAGTCCAAGGGTATCTGAGTGGGACTTCGCTGATGGTTTGTGGAATAGGATCAGCCCAGGTAATCCATCGTAATCAAGCTTGTGATATATTGGCTAGGCAATATATACCAGTTCGATAGGTCAAATAACCTGTTAAATTATTTGCTATCAGAATCCTTCTGAAACGAGATTAGTTCAAGGGAATGATGATTGACGTTTAAAGACATCTGAGAGAACCTTGATAATTGGGATGGATTGAGCAACAATTTTTGTTTGATTGTTTAGTACTCGTTGAATTAACGCCCACGCGTCAAAAGTCGTCTCTATGAACTTTTTCTATTGGAGACTCTTTTTTATATGAGCTTATTGACACGGAAGCTGTTTTCTATGTATGTGTCCCTTTTGCTCGACTAGTTCACTATTGAGATCTTCAATATTAGGCAACACTAGGCAACCCTAGTTTTGTAGGATTTCGTTGTTCTTCTATCGAGTTCGACTTTGGTTGAGAAAATTTATATAAGCCTAAAAGGCTTTGACAAACCACCTAATCTATGTTGTGTATTGTTTGTCGAGCTATGGCAATGTGTTTCAAGTTTCTCTTATAATCCAAAATGATTGCTTCAGTAGGCGACTGAATTTATGTCTAAGAAATCGGTGAAAGAGTCTAAGAATGTCTGAGTCTCCTGAGATTTGCTTTAAAAAATATTCTGATCTTCATCCATTTGGGGTCATGGTTGCGTGAACGAGCTAAAGAATCTTATCATCATCTGATCCTCGCACAGGGGTTACTTGTTGCAAAGGAGACAGGATGAGCTTTCGCAGGATTGCTACCAGGCTTCGTATTTCTTTTATGTTCCATTTGGCAAAAAGATATCAGTTTTCGTCTTCAAGAACCTTATTGTACATACCAGATGTTCACAGATTGACCATTATAATTAGATAAATCAGAGATTAACTCGGCGAACCATTTGAAGAACAAGATCTCTTACAATACGATTTGCAATCCTAGGGAAAAGTTCGTAATCAGCCAAATTTTTCTGATTTTGATAAAACTTGATCTTGAATAAAAGATTTGAAATTATTATTTTAGAACGTAAATCAACATTGACGTCTTACGTTACATCACGTTACTATAGCGACAAACCAATCCAATTTTCAACATACGGGTCGTTAAAGAAGTTTTGAACAATTTATTTTATGAAATTTTTTACTACCTTTTCTTTCATCCTTCTTTCGTTGAAACCAATCGAATGAAAGGACTTTCACTTATGTAAATGGCGACATGTAATAGCCCTGCTTTAGTTTGTTCATGGGATTCAGTTTGAGCAGGTTTTATTATGGGTATGGTCTCGCATATATATTTTTTTCTCGACGTAAAATTTTTAGTGCACGTTTTTCCCCACCTTTGTATCATTTCTGTCGCCCCTTATTTACGACCTGGAAGTAGGCTATTTGATGATTCTCTCAAAATTACCTTTTAAACCTTCATTTTTTCCCCTGAACATCACTGTTCCCTGTTCCCACCTGCTCACAATGGGTATCCGCATTCCACTAAATTTCAGTCCTTCAGAATAAAATTTGACGTGGCTTAGACCTTAGACTTATCTGGATCTTCGTTTCTGGTTTTACAATCTTCTTTTTTTCACTTATTTTTCCCGGCAATTTGTTCAGAACAGTCGTTTAGCTTGATTCTCGACACTGGCAACTGACTGTCTCTAATGACTCAGGAGTAAACTGCTATCAGGAGCAGAGCAAATTGCGACCATGATATTTAGTGTGTAATTGGAATGAATGATTGCAGCATCGTAACAATTAAATACCCGTACGCCAATGTGTCTAATATATTTGTGTGTTACACAATTCTCCATTGGCGTCCGATTATTCGTCGAGGATTAGCTGGCGAGACGCAAACCGTTGGAAAACGTTGTGTCGAGTCTCGTTAGAGAAGACCACGTCGAAGGAACTTCCACTCATCGAAGCAGCAAATTTATTCTGAATGATGAGAGTGTGAGAGAAGAGGGTTGGAACTTGCGGAGAGAGCCTTGAACATTTTCCCAGCGTGCCTGCATTGGCGGATGACATCTAAAAGTGAAATGACATTCCGTACAAAGCTTAACTAGGCCGAGGCTTATCTGGAAAATCGAAATTATGAAAAAAGCATTTGTTATGGAGATCAGCTTGCGAAATTGCTACGTAACGAAGTTCATGAGAGACTCAGTTTTATTCAAGTACCAACTCTTGCGAACAGATCAGCTACGTTAACGACTCAACCGTGGAAACAGAAGATGAAAGCACTCTTTGCCGCCGATTATAAATTTAATAGTACATTATTAATCATCTCCTGGCTTGACGACGCTTATCTATTGAGCAAATTTTTAATATGTATTATAAAAAAGATTTCAAGTCTTACTTTGTTTTTAGAGTAATTCTTAAGATTATGTTATTTCGAATTTTTAATACTTTGCGTTATACGTAGGGATAATACTTTCCGAATACAGTGAAACTCTGGTTAATGCTCTGGGTACGTTCTCAGCATTTAGAGCGCTAAACGAATCGGCGCTGTCAGGAACACATGTGGTACAAGTATCCTGGTGGCTGCAGGAAATCAGAGAATTACCGTTTTACCGAGCTCTAGCAAAAGCGTGCTATAACGAAGCAGCGTTGAACGAACAAGGTTCTGTCAAATGGGATCAAATGCATTTGCTTTTTATAGTTTCATTCATTTGTTAGCTAACGGTAATTTTGTTAATAAGCCATCCATTCGATAAGCTATTTAAAAAAGATATACCGAAATTTTGAATTTCAGGAGATTACACGACCTTAGTAATTAAACCAGTAAATTATGAAGGTACAGGAATACCTTTAATTATCTAACGCTTGTAAATTGCGTAAGCGATATCAACTGATAAACTGACATGACGTAATATCGAGGACATAGAATTACGACGTAGAAAGCTATAGGGGTAAAGTACGAATGATTCCTTAACACCATGCTTGATATTCTGGATAATATATCCCATGCAGCTTTAATGGTTGAGCTAAGGGATGAAGTTCGATGGAAAGTAACGTAGACAGAACGAGGATCAGAAAGGACATACGAAGAAGAAGATAAGGGATGAAGAGGGATGATTGTTACATAGAACCAAAGAAGAAGATAAAATTCGAATCAATATCGATTTGCACGTCCTAGCGATTTTTAAAGGAACGTTATACAGTAGAAAGCCTCACCCTGGCAGGTCAATTTAGAATAGTTTTTTTTAATGTCTGATTCTCGAAGCATTAGAATGTTCTTGGGGAAGCACATACGTGGTCAGATTGATAGGATTTTCATTCTTATCAAATCATTCTAAAGCCTGCTGTTAAAATCTGCAAGTTCACGAGGAACTTTCTCGAATTTATCTCTGAGGTTTTATATCAATTGTAACGTGATTTTTCGACTCACGGTCAGAAGGCGACTCCAGCTATCGATTCAGATAACGTTTTCGCTTTCTGGTTTCCCTCGAGTCGCCACCCTGATCAGGTGGTTTATTCGTATAGTTACGCCGATGCTGTCGGAAAATTTTTTATTGTTTAGTCGAGGTCGAGGTGCTTGAATCTGCCGTGAAGAGATGGTCTCGACGTACCGAATTGCCCGGCAGAGGAGAGTACCGGACAGAGACGTCTCCACGGATCGGCAGAGGTCCGGGTGAGATACGAGACCACGCTGGAGAGAGGCAAAGGACTGTAGAGCGGGCGGAGATAAGGTTTTTAATACGGTTAAGGCCAGGGGAGGAACCTCCTTACCCGAGTTAACGATATGGTGCAGTTGTCGCCCGATGACCTGGGTAGCGGCCGTGGAGGTGCCGACCTGGATCTCCAAGATTTACATACCGATTCGTTAATAATTCGTTATCGGCTATAAGGATCTCGACCAATCAGAATGATTAATTTCTGAATTTGACGATTGTCAGTTGACTGCTTTAAAGCAGCCTGTCTTGGGACACCGATCGGGGTGACCCAGCTGCCTAGCGCTCTCGCGCTATCTGGTGATAGTTTTTCTAACTATTTCCTATGTGGTATAAAAAGTTCTCGCGTTGCTCTCGCAATATCCAGAAAATCCTATCGATTTTCCGCGAGCGTTTCGGAGGTGCAGTGTTGTGTTATTGAGCCCACCTGAGCGTCCCCTGGATGCAGTTCTCGGCCTTCACGGATTGGCTGAACCAGCTCCGATGAGGACTTTCAATTTATTAATTGGTGGAGGGATCTCGATCTTATAGCTCCGGTTCGGTCTGCTACGTTCTCGATCAATTGCTCCCAGCTTCCGGAACTATTTACCTGGCGTTTGTTCAACCTAGCAGTCAGGCGAACGCGCATTTCCGTAACCGTTCACTCCCGTTCGTGCATCCAGTTGCGTCTGCTAATTTTACGCGAACCTAAAGCTCAGTACCTACGGTTGCGTTTCTCCATTTTTCGCGTCCCCAAAAATGGACAGAATCCGTTAAGCTATCGTCTCTTCCGATAGGCTCCGACAGTCTCTCGTTTCGGCGGAGTTGAGTCTGTTCCACCTCAATTCCCAGGTCATACTGGCTCGTCAGTTCCCGGTGAAAAAAAACTGGCTGGCGTCCGCCTGGTATGCGGACGCATGGACGAAGGCGACGTAGGGTCAGTTCTCGGATTTTCGTTATCTGCGTCGCGCTGAGAAAACACGTTACAGTATATATGTATATTCCCTCCAGTTAATTGACAGTTGAGCTTCACGCAGTCATGCGTACCATTGGGCAATTTCTTTCCGAGTATTTGTTTCTTTTATTTTTCTCTTCCACTTTGCGTCCGTACTACTTTTTTTACACGTGACCTCCTAACGACATAGTAAACCCTTGAAGTACTCTTAGAGAGAGTTTTCGTGTAAATGCCTATGAAAAAGTCCGCCGTCGTTGGTGTCTCGTATTTTTTTCTCCCTTGAGACAAAATTGAAATACCGAAGGTCATTGATATTCGTTGGCCTTAATTGAATTTATATCCTCGGTGACTCAACAGCGCGCCCAGCCACCCTACAGTGATTCTCTTTGTAATATGAAGACTTTTGATATTTTGAGAATCACTCAAAGGTAATAGGATGGTTGATGGACGAGGAGGGAAATACTTGTTGGTAAAGTCTCTAAGTATATTATTCGTGCCTTTAAATTATACCACGTTATAACTTTGGTTTATAATCCACCCCCTTTAATATTCACTTTTTACTGGATGGGATTTTTGGATTAATAATTTTCTCGGCTTTTTTGAGGACAACGATTGAACGGTTATTTGTAAGATTTTATAGAAAGTAATATAATCTCTGTCTTTAATGCTAAGATATCTCTCTCTCTCTCATAGATAATATTTTTTAGTTGCTATTCACTGGCAGCTATTTTAAATCCAGACAGATAATGCCGATCATTACTGAACGAGTCATTCTCGCTTCATATGCAGAACTCGTCAATACGCAAATCTACCTCATTTACACATATCTACCTACACGTACCTACGAATATTTCAGCTGAGTTCTCACGATCCCATTTTCTCATTGGGTATACGTGCAGATGCGTACTACGTTCTCGTTGTACAATACTACGTAGATAAACGTTATCGAAAACGTCAAATCGATATCAGACTTTCATAACTCATTTAAGTTCATCGTTACCAGATACCAAAACGGTATCGCGATACTTAATCGATTCCTAGCATCAAGGACCAAATCAGGTATATGCTGCCATTCGTCGTATCAAATTATTTACATATAACCTTTTCAAGTCATTGTAGACTTATCGGCACGATTAATTATATCCTGTCGCTTCCGTTATATTTATTACATTAACATTAACCGGTGTGGCAGAGCAACCGTCAATTAAAGCTAATGAATTTTATGCGTTTGATAAATATTTTTCGTAGCTATACAGTGATTTAATCAGATTGAAATAGAGTGCATTGGATACCGAAAATCTAATGTATCGAACAAGATTGAATGATCAGAAGGAAGATTGAATATCTTGGCTGGGTAATGGGGAGTTAGGTACGATGCTTGACACAAGGGAGGATCAATACGTTGCATTACCTCTGTAGCACCTGGTTTACCTTTACGCTTGACGTCGCGACGCAATTGATGGGTCGTATGTATTACAAGGTGCCCTTTTGCTGGGGACGCACAGCCTAGGGGTTGAAGATCAAATAGAAAGATACGAGGGCAGTTTCGTTTTAACGTCATTTCCTATATGGGTTACTTTTTTTTTTATTGTACCCCGGGGACATCCTGATGACGCTGGTTCTCTAACTGCTAGTTGTAGGTGGCTGAGAGAGTTTGTATTGATTTAATAAGAAATTTCGATATGTACTGGGTGACCTTTTTCGTAATAATCTATACTTTACTCGATATGACTTCGGGTATCTTCTAGCATGTCCTCGAACCCCTTCGCTGATTTTCTTGAAATTTAGTTCACACCACATTGATCCAGGGGTCGCCACTCCTGGGGTTGGTAGTGGGTTACTGGCCGGGGTGAACTAAGAATAGTCTTATCGGATTCTTATCTGTGGCACATCGTAACCTGCTCGCCTCAAGAATCATGCAAATAGACCTTTCTGAAATTCTCTTCTTCTGATGCTTCTTCAACGTCCGACGCACGTTTGCATATAGTTTGTGCGAGAAAGCAGCTGCCCTAGAACTCGTTCCTCACACGTTTTGGATGATGTACCAACCCTGGAAATTTATGATCTAGATAATTTTCCTATCAGCCCTATTCTTTTCGCGAATCGAACATACAGTTGGCATTTTTTTTTATTTTATACCAATTGGTCATATTGTATGTATTTTTAAATGCGTTTCCACTTATCATGTCCTTGACAATTTACTCTCGGTCTTTGATTGCTATAAACGTATTAGGCCTACTTGATTAGGGTCTAGTCCATGATACTGGATGTATGAATTATTGAGATTCATATCAACTCCCAGAAAATAACAGGTAATGCGTGAATTCGGCTACATCTAGAATTCTGTTAGGTCCGGCTAGAATGAATGTGGATATCGAGTTTATCTCCTTTTCCCATTTTATTAACAGTTACCTACTCGATCTCAATTATATTATAGGCTGGATTTATCGAATACCCATTAGTCACGTGATATATCTGTACGAAATCTAACGGTGGCGTCAAATTTGATAGCACCCACAGCGCGGTGTTGTCTTTCCGATGAGAATTCATAAAATTTTCTATTCTCTGAACACCCGTTAGAATTTTTGTCATTTAAATGTCTGTCGCTCTAATGGGCTTTGAAATAATTAATCCAGCACGTGTACTCTGACCGAGAGCAATTTAACGAAAGTCAGAATTACGACTGTTTTTATGCGAGATGCTTCACTCGGTTTGACTACAGACGTGTTATGTATACTTAATGGGCTTTTGTAGAACCAGCTCGTTGTCATGATCTCCCGTATTTTTTATTCTTGTCCCCCGATCTGACTAATTTAAAGTCTTGCAATTATAGGGTCGTTTTTGTAATCAGCCGCCTATCGATGTTAATCGCAACCTTAAGGGTCTGCGTGAAATATTTCTTCTAAAAACACTCGTAGGTCATTGAAGCACAATGTGGTCTGAATCGACCATTGATTTTGTAAGCTGATAAAACTCCCCTTTAGGACTTTGCACCCTTTATGATAACATGTACCAAGGTACGTCCACTGGTTGATCTAATGTTTGAGAAGATACTCAAAGTCAGGTAAAGTTTCAAGGTAAGTTCTTGCTCTCACGACATCAGCATCATAGCAGCTGGTAAGTTTCGCTCTGCAACCCCCTAGAGAACTACTAGCTACAGGCTCCGTTTTCTTGGGAGAGCGGTCGGACGTAATTATCTGCATCTAACATCCCTGGTTATGATCTTCGACCTCCATAAGCTCTGTTAACCTACATATCAGAACTGGTCGTGCTTCCATTAAAGAGCTACCGTCTACCAGCCAACATTTGCGCTTCCTCGAGCAAAGGGGTTGGCTACTCCGTGGTTTCCTCGGTTCACGTCATCCCTGTGACTTCTTCGAGACAACGTGCTTCCCCATCCCTTCGAGATGTCAAATGCTCCGTAGCATCCAATAAAGACAGGAGGCTCGGGTCTCGGTAGCTGGAAGAGCCAATAGAAATCAAGAACCAGGTGCAAGATGATCCTTGTAAACGGCTTGGATCCGCTTCCTGCGTTGGCCAGTATTCCTGAAGAGTGGTGCCATCCTTGGAAACGTGCGCTCGTAACGTCCTGAAGAAACTTGGTGAACTGAACTCTGGGCTGTAATAAAGAGAATAACAGCCTCAGGTGGCTAGTGATTCTCGTTAAAGATCTTGAAGAGGATCCAAGTGTTTGAGAATATTTGAGCGGTAGTGACGCAAGGAAAACTTTGAAAATCCCTCGGGGATGGATGGTCCCTTTCTCTTTATTGATATCCGACGAAGCTGATGGACGAATCGCCTGGGGCGGACCATGATTCATGATACCGGAAACGGGGATGGAAGAATTTTTCTCGGGGGTTGATGTGCGATGATACACACTATGGGAATCATCCGCTAGGACAGCATCCTAGTGCATCATCCCCTTTACTTGCATTCTCTAATCAACTGATCGACTCTTTTACTTTCACTCCTTCCAGACACCCTTCTAGCTTAGTTTTTATATTAATTAAAGTTTATATCAGAGTTCACGTACTTGAGCTCACTTTGTACAAATTTTGTTTGACCTCCGGGTGGTTCGGGTGCTAAGCTAACTTTTCATAAAAACTTGACGATGAGTGTCATTTACAAAGGGTGAATTTAGTGGGCGCCGTATTAGAACTTTGCTCTCTGAACTTGTTCGAAGTTCATCATACCAAATAGAGATATTTTGCGAGTGGTTGTTTCTTCGCCGAACGAACTTCTGGCTGTATCTTAGAACTCGTGGTTGTGTAACTTCACTTTTCGCTCTGTAGATATAAATATCGTAACGTTCAAGAATAAGAAAGCGTATAAGGCAGCCTCTCTGAGATTATACGTTTATTTGTGTAAAGTCTGCGAGTACAATAAACTTTCCGTAAATGTTACATTATGCCCAGGCAATGTTGTGGTCGCTCGTAGAAAATTCTTATACGTCTAGTCGTAATATATTGCAGCGCACCAGATTAAAGTAGATCTCTCGCGAGACATAAATTAAGGAAAAACAGGAAAAAACGTAAAATGAATAAATACTAGTAGAATATTTCTTAAACAATTAATGTATTTAACGTTCTTTAATTATTAACGGCCTAGGCTACTTATATTTATTTATAATTTATTTTTCATATTCATTAATCTCAACGACGTACCGCAAGACTATATATAAATATATAGTTAGAATTTAATGCTTATTACTAAATGTTGACAATTAACAAATCTACCACCTTTTACCATGTATGTCGGACTAGAGCTTAATTCAATTTACTTCGTCCTATTCTTCTGGGTAATAACCTCATCGCCGTACACCTCTCGAAAGTTTCGAGTACAATCTGTCATACGTCTCTTGCCACGCGAGAGTTTACCTAAATTAATCAAGAACCCGTTTTGTGCTATACAAGTTAAATTGCCGTACGTCTCGCCTGTCAGCTTTTTCTTTCCAACTAAGAGCAGAATAAACATATGTATATTTGAAAGGAGTCCGTTTCCACGGTAGACCGATGGTATTGGTCCTTCTATGTTAATCTAATATCTGAATAGTATTCTGTACAGGAGAAATGGAATTTCCATTATTCCATATCGACCACGTCGATTGTTCCTGCATATCCATACATATGTATATAAGGATACGTAGTTACTAGAATTTCACATCTGGCTAACGCTACAAGTATCTATCTATAATATCTATATATATAAACAGCGTTACGTAAGAAACGTCTGATTGGATCTTATTTTCCATGACTGAATCGCATTGTGAATTTCAGCCTGTTATATAAATTTCATATCAATCCTCTGGGTATGGTGTCATTCGACTCTGAACAATAGTTCACAACTTGCCAATAGAATTTTATGCCAGAGGATCATCGTCCGATACATTGGTTGATCCGTCCTTTACTTAAAAACGGACTGGAATAGGATATTCTAAATTGCCGAAAAACAGCATAGAAACGAACGAGGTAACGTTTAAGATTTTTTTTTCATTTATTTTTCTACGCTCCAACAATTCAAAACTCGGACAATTTTTTTACCACAGCAAGCCTGGAAGATTATATAAAATACGACGCTTCTCCGACCCCGTTCTACGTGCTAATCTTAAAGCCCCGTTTTCAACAGCTAAATCGTGACTGAATTTCGCATCCAATCAAAAGCACAAGGAAACTTGATTCTGGGAACTTAAAGGTAATCCGATAGTCTGCTCGATCTCTTTTTTTTTCCTTTTTTGTTTTTATCACAGAAAAATCAGGATTGCATACAATGAAAATTATTTTTAGGCGTCGTTCTGTATTTTGAAAAAATTTTCATCTTTTAAAACAAGTGACTGTATACATAGAGCGAAAAATTTTCATAGTCTTAGAGAAACGCCCCCATTCACTTTTTACCTGACGCTTCTCCGAGTCCAAATGGATCTGGAATAATTGCAATGACGTTGGGTCTTAATGGCAGACACTCGCGTCTTTATAACGGTACACGATAAATACTTCTCGACATGCATGAAATTCTCGGCAATCGTTCCAGATCCTCCGAGTCTCGTGAAATAACTTGAATACGTCAGAACGTTTATTCGACGTTTATATATTTTCAATCACGAATCACATTACATCGTTGAACAACCGAAAGTCGTATCTTTCGTTGTCTCCTCTTATTCCCATTGGTCACGTTAATTTATATACATCACATTTCAGTCTACACCTGCACCTCTGAAAATATATCTCCATTTCACGCGATTTTTGGTTAGATTAGGATCGAACGAGGTTTCGCAAGTGCTCTTGGGAATTTATACTTTTTACAAATGTTTTCGCTCGCAATTCCGCTCACGTTTTCGGGCAGGGTCCTCCGACATCGTAAGAATTAAATGAGAACCTAAATCGAGTTATAGGATCTTTCTTAGACCTAACCTCCTGCCTTGTTTGAATTCTATGATGCATTCTAATTTTCCACAGCATCCACAAGTTATATTTGTTTACTGGACCGTTATTGTTCGTTTACCTACAATTTGCGTATTGTATGTACCACATGCGTGGATACCTATGTACTACACATATATGTGTATATATATCGTACCTGGTGCAATGCATTATAGCTGGCACTCGTATAGGCTGTGGGACAGCTGATGAGTAGCTGCGAGATGGTCCAAGTGGGAAAGTGGATAAAACAAGTCTGCAAGTGACACGACACGTTATGCGTATGTCATTCACATAACGAAGTATCATATGCGTGCTTTTTATGTAATCCTTTGTAAGAAATTAATCAAGGAGTGTATGACGTAATTCGTTAGAATTTTATCACGTCTGAGGATAATGGCGGGTTTTCAATGGGAGTAAAAATTATTGATGACGTCAGTCGATCCATATGGATGCGAATTAGTGCTCGTGATTGTGTCCTGATTGAAATGTTTATCGTTACCCTCTTAGCCATCTATTTTTCAATGTTTTCATCTCGTTAAATGGACCAATTTCCTATTTGCTACTTGCACTTAACGTGATCGTACTTTTAATGGTTTTACCGCGTTTTCACTATTCTTCACAATTTTTAGCGAGTTACGTCACAATTGGGAATATCACTGTTCTTTCTACTTCCATGTCTTCGTATAGAATAGAATCTACATAGAATCAGCGTAATCCACGAAGCGATTAGCATCTGAATGAAGATAATAGTTTTTATGTAAATTTTCGCCCGTGAATTTTCCAGAGTTCGGTGTAGTGTCGTGTGACCTGAAAGTAAATTGAAAAAAACCTGAAATGCGAATTGACCTTGTAAATCGCAGTAGTATTTTCTTATTTACAGTCAAAAGGGAGATTTAGGGAAAAGTAAAAGAAAAACGAATGAAAAATAACATCCTACCAATATATTTCTGTCTCCGTCAAGTAGAATCATCGGTGAAAATTTGCCATTTTCTTCTTTATTATGATCGACTAACGGAAATTTTTCTGGATCATCTATTTGGGAATATTATTACTTCACAGGAATGAATTCAGTATGCGTCATGTTACACGCATGTCATTCACTGGTTGGATTCCTGAGGTCGTAGACCCGTCCGACTAGATTGATCTGGTTGAGAGAGGAGGTTATTGATTTTTGTGAGAGAGAGGGAGGGAAAGTGATTATTAAAAAAAATGTTAGATAAAATGAAAGACGTCTACCTTTAAACTGTACTAAAAACTTTATGTTCCATTTTTTCTATACTATACTTTTATCCGATTTGCATCACTATGCCGTAGGTATATCTCGTCACGTATGGGAGTTGATTATAATCCGTAGATAACTTACAGCTTAATTAAAAGAGTTTCTATGCGCGAGCGCTATTATTGCCGGGGAGATTTAGATTAAAGACTTTGGATTAAATAATAAAAATAGGACTGCAATGACACGATAATTATTATTTGAATTTTATAAAAATTATATCAATTTTTTAAATTTTAATTCAGATTTATATTATTTTTATTGCTATTATTTTTCGCTGTTGCTCCAATACGTACCGTGTAGGTTTTACTGTGAGATTAAGTTACGAGGAATTCGTGAATGGTTTCCGTGTCGTTCCTGTCACTTTAATTTTTATTTAATTTTTTTTTATTGACATGTTGGGAAAATTATCATGAATATATTTTAGTTTTCGTTATTTATTGTGGCGTGGGTGTATACGTGGCTTTGTTGACACTGATATATATATATATATATCAGTGGTTTTTAATCTCCGTAATGTTTCTCTTAATGGAAGATGAAATTGATATTTCTGAAGCGAAAAGACGTGGAGTAGAACGACGCGTGGCTCCATTGCGGAAATACATAATCGATTTCTTTTCTCCGGTAGTACAAATAATATCGCCAGCTTTTAATGCTTTCGTCTTACCTAGCGGGAGACGCTATTGCTCCCTTGTAGCTTTCAGTGTATACGTTACTTCATTTCCGTATTGATAAAGAAACTTTAACTGCTTGTTCAGCCGTGAAAAAATTTACCGAGAAAAAGAATAAAGGCTGTGATATAGAGCGTGAAATGTCTTTTTTCACATTTGGCATGAAATTATAAAATACTCTTCAAGGATATTATTATGCTTCGGTCATTTTCATTGATTTATTAACTCAAGGCTTTGTTACATCTTGATATCTCGATCTTATCCTTCATGCAGAAATTTCTCTTTCAGACGAGGGAGTCAGTCAAAAAAAGGTCTAACGATCAATTTTTTTTTTCAAATTATCATACACCTTTGTTCACAATTTTTGCAAAAGTGTTCTATCGCTAATAACCATGCGCGAAGATAGCGTTTAACAGCGACGTAGTAAATTTTGGAAAATTCTATATTATTACTTCTCTGGTGCCACACAGAAAGGAATTTTTTTTTCGGCATTGATCCCGTACCTTTTTTTCTTTGGAACTTTACTGATCACTTTTACGAAGACTCTATATAGCACTTACTGGAAATTGTATCGTCACTTTTTTTTTTATTTACTCTTGACTTCTGACGCTACTCAAAATCCATTTGCTGATTTCATTTCATCCCTTCTTACCTAAGGGCTTCGCTCAAGATACATTAAGGCCCATACAGTGGCAGCTAGCTTTTCTATTTCTGACGTGACATCCGACTCAGCCCTGATTGATTAGTCAATCAATTAAAGGGTTGCCTCAAAATACATCGATTGTCAATGAACTTTAGGGTTCAAGGGTGTCCCGCTGTACGAAGATGTTTGCGATCTTTACGGGACAACGTCACTGCTCTACGTACGTCAACTATTTACGTGCTTTATCTTGACATTAAGTTCATCTCGACAGCCCGTGGATGCTGAATACTTTATTTCGTACCACTTTATATTGCCTTCCTCTTGTTGATTTTCAGTATTTTTCATGATACCCCGGACGACCTATTCGGTCGAAGCAAACGTCAATATTTCATAGCGCATTCAGATTTCTGACATACGCCAGTAGGAGTTGACATTTTGTCAGGTTCTCCTCGAAGCCATGAATTGGCTTGAAATACTATAGCTGGGCTTCCCTGAATTCCTTCTTGTCGGTATTCCCGGAAACCACGGTGAGCCAAGTTTTGGGTTCGATATTAAAGGTCCCAAGGCAATTAGTGGTTTCTGGTATCACGAACAAAGTCTGTAGTTCCGTATTTAGTTGGCAAGTTTTAAAGAAATTCTTTCACTTTCAGTACCCGTGGGGGAGGGGTCACGAATGTGAATAAATCCATGAAAAAAAATATTTTTTTTGCAAAAATTTGCATAATCCACGAATCGACAAAATTTTCTGTATTGACTGTATCATCTTTCTCTCTTTCTCTATCTCTATGCTCTCTTTGACGCTCTCTCCTTTCGTCCCATGACGTCTCTTAGCTCACGACCAAACAATACAACACTCCCGTCATTACGCTTCGAAGCAGCCTCCTACGGAATTGTTCCCTCGATTAGGGTCACTTCAACGGCAAACAATTGCAGTTTGCTTATCACAGCCTGCAGACACTTTCCTACCCTTCGCTTCATAATATACCATATCCATTCTCTCGGAGTGCTCTCGTCGTATAATTTTATTTAAACTACGGTGCACTGAAATTTTATTAAAATGCGTGCTATAGATTGTCAAAGAAGAAAGCTCCTGTAGGCGCCAATGCAAAACGTCTCTGTGCACTCGTGACGCATCGATAAAACTCAGCAGCTCCTTCTACCCGGACGCAAAGTCAGGATTACCCAGGGTAAAGGGATCTCACGAAGGCCTGTCTACGCTGTAGCTATAAGTTGACTATAACCAAATAGCTGGAGAAAATCAAAAATAAAAATCTTTACAGAATCCAGGTATCTAACGCTTTTACCCTACCTACGTACTCGTTACGTATCCTTGGTAATTTAGTAGCGGTCGTTTAAACCAAGAGAGCGGCTGGGAGTCTCGTTTATGAGACTCGTGGGTAGTGTAAAGGCGTCTCTTGGAGGTATGGGCCGTATATATGTGTATTGTGTATATATACGGTTACCGTCGTGATGCTCCCTGACGCGCTATAAATGCGCGTGACGGAAATTCATAAAGTAGGCGTCGCGTCAGGATCTTCATCAGGAACAAAGAAATGAAAACTGTAAACACGCGAGTGGATAATAGGGTAGGATTTCTCAAGAGCATTACCTATTACAGTCACCAATTTTCTTTTGTTAGAAAATTTCTGGGGGGGGGGGGTACACGTTTTGAGAATGATAATTGAATGCTCCATCCTCCTCTTTCTTTCTAGCTTATTCTTCCTCGTATTCCGGGATGAAATTTGGCAGAGGATATTCAGTTTTGCGAAATGCGTCAACGACCCCAATGACACCCCTCTCTTCTGCCCTCCTTTTACTTCGTCGTGTTTCCGCGCGTCTCTTATCATTACCAGGCTAGCCTAAATGCACTGGGTTCTCTAGCTGCGATTCTCGCGTCGAGCTAAAAAGGCACCGTGTTATTAAAACAAAAACGTCTAGTGACATTTGCTTCTGTTTGAAAGTGCCAATTGTATCGTGCTTGTATAGGTACGTGTTTTGCTTGTTACGTGTGGATTTACTTTGCCGTTGCCGTGACATTTGAATGGTCTGAATGGAAAGAACGCTGGTCAAATAGGATTTTGAGCTCGTATCGTTTTATGGAAAATTATCGTACGATGAATGTATTCTTATCGGATTTAGTATTTCGATTGGATATTTTTTGAAAATTAGGTAAAAATTTATATTTTGCAGTTTTTCATGGTAATGTGTACGGGACATATGAGAATGCTGTAAGAAACGGTTTTTACGAGAGAAGGTATCATCTACGCATCATCACTCATCTACGCGTATCAAAAATTTTTGAAAAATCATTGAATCGCTCTAATGGAAATTCTCAGGGGACGTAAAGATGCGGGTCTACGTAAGATAGTAATTTTGACAGATGTCGATGAAAGTTGCAAAATAGTAATATTTTTTGTTACAATAGGGAATGAGATGGTGTCGGCTGAATCAATGAGAATTAACGGTACCTTGGAGTGAGGATGTTGACCAATTGGCACTTGATAAGGATTCCCATACTCCAGGGTGTCGTTGATGCTCAGCGTACATGCGGTCACGTCTCGAGATAACAATTCGCCCAAACAATTCATTTCAACTGTAGTCGGATCGTGGTATCAGTTTCACTTAGAGGGGCCATCTCTTTACGAATCGAAACGTAAATAAGTCCTCTCAAAGTGGAATTAATGTCGCGGTTCGACTGTATAAGCGTTGACAAATTTTGACATCTCTATATGTAAAAATTAACAGTTGCGACATTAAAAATTTCCAATTTTTTAAAAAAGACTTTTACATTCTTTATACGGCGACCATATACGTTGCTACCAACTTTTTTCATGTCCGTTTGGTCACGTATGTTTTTTATTCTGATATTCCCAGCGAGTCAGTCAGATTCCATATGGTGACGATCGTGGCTATCAAAAATCAATTGATTTAATGATAATTACAAAATTCTTCCTATTATTTTCGAAAATAGTCAAAGTCCAATTCTCATAGTTTTTTTTATCAAGCAATTTATTTGTAACAGTGTAAACTTTGCGAAGTTCAAGTTTAACTCTTTTATCAATTATTTTGATTGATATGCATAATTCATCTTTTCAGATTGATTTACTAAAGAACTCGAGTCCAATACCATAATGATCCAACATTAGATCATCAGGAATTAAACTTTTGTAACTGTTTTAACAAACATTTGTGCGTAACAAATACTTGGGACTTTTATCTCTGCCTGCGTACACATCGTAATACTGATAAGGTACCATGAGACTAAAATTGCCAAGGTACTACCGTATCACCTATCACAGTGTCAACTGTAAACTCCGTTCTGGTGCCGCAGGAAAGTTTAGTGGAACAAGTGAATAATAAACAGTTCTTCACTCGCCAGAACTATACATAGTTACATATCAACTGTTAATTACAGTTTATTAGTAATCAACGTTCAAAATTTCAAATAGCTTAGAATATCTCGAGTAAATAGATGAGACTTTTCTAATTATTTTTACACCTATAGTGTTGATCGATACTGATGGTCTATTTGGATAGTGATGTAAACGTGATTTTTCTAAATTTTCATATAAATATAAAGTACGTGGCTTTCGACTTTTTTTTTCTCGATATGCAAATCTTTCTAAAAGCTTTTGATCAATGAACAAATCTGTGTTTACAGTGATTCTGGTATTTTTTTTATTGATTTAAAAAAAAACAATTTTTTGGAAATTTTCCCAAATTTTCAAATATATTACATTTTGATAAAATTATTCGCGTATGGCGATACCGATGTGACAGATATAATTTAAACATAAAAATTTTTCCAAGGCTGGTCTCAGCAGGATACTATCAACGTTGACGGCTGGTATTGATAGGCTGATAGTGAAGTGCGTGCGTGATGATGAAGTGCGGTGAAAGGAAGCGTGAAATGTTTTCGAGAAGAGCTTGCAGCGAGAGTGGACCTCATCCAGGTATTCCTGGCGGAGGCATTGGTCCAGGGGGTGGTAATGGTCATCTGTGGGGTAAACGAAATCAAGGTAGGACATCGGCACCCGTCGTGGGACATGCAAGACCACCGGCAATCATCCTCAGGACCAGAAGAAGCTGGCCCGTCGCACCTATTCATTGTAGAAGGTGAGTGTGGATGGAGAGACACCATCTTGGAATTGATAATTCAGGATACGGAAGTGATTAAATCTTTCAGGCAATTAAATTCCTTTCTGTTTTTTTTAAACTTCTATATCCGCCCTTACCGGCGGATATCGATGACGCAATAGGATGCTATATTTGTCTTTTTTATTTCTGTTTTTTATTTACCAGCTATAAAATTGAGCTATAAAAAATAATCCCTTCTTCGATTCTTTTGATTCGCAACCACGATCTATTGGGTTTAATGATTTCGAAAAATCTTTATGGGTGTTATTTTCACTTTGTAAACAGGGGTGAAACTCGGTATTGGGGTTGACTGCTCATGGGGTTAAATCTTAATGAAAAGTGGGACACGTGGCTTTCTCTCATTCATTCTTTAAGGAAAATCATTTTTCTATCTCGAGGGTAAGTTTGCTCTCTCTTAAACCCACCCTTAATTATTCCAGAAATAAAAAGTCGTACTAATCACTCTCATCCTCCGTACCTATAATGTTTTATTTATACCAACAATGGAAAAGATCCTCACTTTCCCCTACTCACCCGATGTAAATTGTAGCATCCCGAGGAAGCCTTTACGAATTAGCGAATTCATCGTTTCTTCAAATGTATGGAATTTACGTAAAAGTGAAAGCCTAAATTTAGGGCTGGGATAAAAAATATACGTTTCTTGTGGCAATGTCACGTTGTTGGTGCTCGTGGGCGTCCATTTGTAATATATTCAACCGCTCAAAGAGTGACAGGGTGGTTTGAATTTTCTTTTTTTCAAGCTTTCTTACGTAGATATTCAGATCTCACTGGTATTGTCATTTTTTTAAATATTTTTCATAGAAAGTAATACAAAGAAAATTCTTATAATAAAATGTCAATGTTCATGAACTTCTTTAAGTAATCAATTTTTTTTGTCAATATTTTTGAGTTTCACTATTCGTGGATTAGAGAATCATTTAAAATACGTGGAATGTAATGAAATACAAAATACATGTAGTTTACGCGTAAAGCAAAATTTCGTACGTGAAAGATTATTAATTCACAATAATTCTTCGTAATATCATATCAAAATCTAATCTAAATAAATACTGTATAATTTTATTCCATATAAAATAATGAAACATATGATTACATCGTTATTAAAATCGCCGGAAAATTTCATTATCTCCTCCCGGCTTATACAAGGCATTGTGAGTATATTGAATCGGTAATTTTATTTGTTAAATTTATCACTCCTAATATACATAAAAGTCTCTGCAGTCCAAACGATACGAATATTTACCATTCAATTAGGTACGCGTGATATAAGATACCAATACCATCTTTGCGTAAACATACCTATGTATACCAAAAACTGAGTTATTTTATGAGTAAAAAATATATGAGTAAATTTTTTTATCATAAAAAATTATTATAATATTAAAAAAAATTATACATGCCGATAGCGACGTAAGAAAATACAGACAGGCTTTTAAAATAATCATTAAAGTCAAACCTGTCGAACTTCAATTCTGAATACGTTTCTAAATCAACTCATAAATTTTTCATCATCTGATTCTTTCCTTCGCGTTCGTCGAATATTCACCTGATATGCGCAATGCACTATATTCGTTTCCATAACGTATTCCTCTTCCGCTAAATCTCGCTGTTGTTCATTTTACGAAATTACTATTATTTTATTTTATTATTTCGGTACGGTACTTCCTGGCTGTACATGGTAATGATCGAGTGTTATGCTTCAACATTTGTACGTTAATTAAGTGCAACAATCTACCACCGCCAATCTGATTACCAGAGCCAACGAGAAGCATAAACTTTTAATGGGATTTAGCCTGCTGTACCAGGTGAATACATTTCTGTCATTAACGTCAGTCGGACGAAGCACGGTTATACCGGGTGATAATTATTTGATTTTCACTTTGATCATTTCGTAATTATATTTTACTTTACGCTCAGAATCATTCTTTTATTTACCTCATTTGTTCGCGTTATCGTCAAACATTATGTAATTTAACTAAATTCATCCTACAATACATCACGGTATCGTTTGTTATCGGGGATCTCGGTTTGATGTTGCAGCAGTGATAATTTCCAAACATTTCCCGGATGACAGTCGAACGTTTTCGACGGAAGCGTAGCATTTCCTGTGGAAGATAAAATAGGTTTTACTCGAATGCAAATTGCCAGCTCTCAGGGGTTTGAATTAACTGTCATTGCTACGAGCGTACAATTGATAACCCTTTCACGATCTTCATTATACAGAAATATTATCGCAATGAATTTTAAATGTTATCGATAAAATTTCTTCTTATGGTGCTGTCAAATGTAAAAAGTACATGGAAAAATTTTTATAATTTTTTTTTGTTTCTAAGCGATAACGAAGTTGCTTCCGGTACTCTGGCTTTACCGCGAGGTTATTTCCTATCTTTCGTTACTGGTGTATGAATGCTAATTACCAATTGGACATTTTTCTATGGTCTCACTGCGCGGGCTGCACGGTCGACTCTTTAATTACAGTCGTATCTCCGGGCTTTTCTGGAATTCTCCCGGTAATGAGAACTGACTCGAAAAGAAATAAAATTTCTGTCGCATGACCCACCCTCTATATACATACATAAGTATACAGGTTGTTCCGAATGAAGTTGCTCGTGAGACTTTAAAATACAGAAAAATTTACTGCAAATATTTAATTTCACCCTGTAATGGTACTGGCAGGGGCGGGAGACATTTTTATTCGTTGGTCATTAATGCTAGGGGGTAGCGAAGCTGGGGAAAGGGGGTTAACGAATGACGTGGAAAGGAAAGACAATCAGTGTGGGGTGTTGTTCGCCAAAGGGAACGATTCTCTCTTCGTGATCAATTAATCCTGGGGGTAGGTTCTTCGTGCTATTCCCACTCTGACTTCATCCCCTTGGTGTCTCGAGGAAATCCTATCGGGAGCATCCCCTTTAAGTGTAACTGAATTGTTCGTTTTCATTTTCGATGTAACGTCCTCGTGGGTGTCGGCGGTGTCGTTGGTGAAGGTCCTTAGGGTGGGAGGGGTAGCTGGACCACGTGGAAGATTTGAGTTACGGCGAGTGTAGGTAAGGGTTGGAAGGGGTGAAAGATGAGATGGGAGGGTTGATTCTGTTGGAGCTACTAAGGATACCGAAGGGGGTGGTTCAGCTAGTGGCACCTCTTGAGGTTGGATGCTTGATCGAACTGATATTTAAATGAACTTGGAAGGGTATCCTTCCACCCTATGTATATCACCCTATCTTTTAAGTAAGATTTTATTTTCGTCTCACGTCATCTTGGGTGACCTTTGAATTTTGATCTTTGTTAAAAGAAAAATTCTATTAAGTTATTTCCGGCACTTTCCGATAGCTTTTATCTTGTGATCTATTTCGTCAAATATCATCCAACTGGATAGCACGAATACTTTCGATATTGTAAAACTTTACAGTGATATTGGTTAATAACTGACAGTCTGATCTGATCACGGAGATCATTGAATATACGAATCTTTTTTGTGGTACCATACGAAAATTCGACGGATAAATTATTAAATTCTGATTCCCCATTGTAATGTTCGTATGCTAGTCTACTAAGCGGTGTTTAGGTGCAAAGTTGCTCTCTGGTCGAACACTGAGTCAAGGATCTAGTTGGGATTGGATACAAAATATTATGCAATACGATTCAGAGTTCTCCGTTACCTAAATTCGAGTCGTGTAAGAAAAAATGCAATTAATTTTTCAAAAGAAATAATTACCGTCCATTTTGTCGATGGGTTAGGTGTATTCTGAAATTTTTTAATATATTTGAAAATTTATCAACCACCCGTTACATATATTACCACAATGGAATTCGCATTTGAATTAATTATCCTATGATAATAACGCATACGAATTTCATACGATAACGCTTTAACCGGGTAATTAATGAAGTCCTATATGACACCGGTAGATTATCCTCTTCGATTTTACGTAGGCAATTGATACTCGTTCATTAGTAAAATATAGATTTTCAACAATTTCTCAACGCGTTACGTAAATTATACGTAAACCATGTCAAAGGCGTAACAGAGGTAGTACATAATGTTATATACGTACAGAATACATTCGTGCTGTGCTATTGTACTGTACACACAAGTGGAAGCCATCATATGTATATGGAGGATCGCGTGATTGTCGGGTTACAGAGCCATTGCGGAATTTACGAGAATTAAAGATATTCAGGATAATTTAATTGACCCACATATCGAACTTCCCTTATACATATGTAATTGTCACAAAAGCGTCAAATACAAACTACTATATTTACTGTAACGCATGTCTTCGCATGACTGTTACAGTTCGCAATTGCATAAGAATTCATAAATCAAATTTTATTGTGTGACAAACGTTAAGATTTTTTCCAAATAATTTTCTTTAATAGAATTTAGTTAATTAATTTTAAACTTTAATAGAAATTTTTCGTCAAATTTCAATAGCTATATCGCTCGGGGCACTTTTTCATTGAGAATAATAATCGAAAGGTTAAAGGTAAGGTACGTTGATCTTAACACTGTTATCTCTTATCATAGTGACGTATAGCTACAGGATCGATCAAAATTACCGTGCTTATTCATCATCAAGAATTATGGATTAAGCGATTTGTCAAAATAATCTGCGATCATTTATTTTATACCGTTGAAGTTTAGACAATGTGACAGGATGCTGCTTTTTTATTGGTTCTTCATGAAATTGTCGAGTTATGATTTGCTAATGCGACTGATAAAAAAAAAAGAAAATTTGATAACGCTCAGGGTAAATTGTAATGAATGTAATGTGTTGGGGGTGAGGGAAGGAGGGCGGTCGACCCAGTTTCGGTAAATATTACAGCAATAATTACCACTTCCGGTGAAGGGTGTATTATTAGCGAACGCTCTGTAATTAGTAATAACAGAAGTTTACGTGCGATAGGGATGCGTGGGTGTAAAAAAAAATTAGAAGTGTTTATACAGACAAGATAAAATTTTCTGCATGCGGCCAATAATAATTTCCCAATTTGTGTGTGTGTGCGCTTCGATACGAAAGCCCTAGAATCTCATGCTCGGTACTCACTGGCTTCTTAAGCCATCTCCTTGAAAATACAGTCTGCAGTACAGAACTAAGATAGAGCGAAAGAGAGGAAGAGGGAGAGAGAGAGAGAGAGACAGGAGGGGTGGTGAATGAAAAAAGATACGTTTTTCCAGATCGTGAAATCTTAGAAGGATATTGCGCTCCAATAGGTTGTCCTATAAGATTTGAGCAAGGTTTAGGAACTCTTATCTAGAAATCCATTTTTTGATTCCTGAATCGATGCTGTTCTTGTGGCGTATATCCTATAAGTATTACTATAGGTAGTATCCATCAGAGATTTAGCCAAACGCGTCGGACGTGCTTTGTAAATTCGTCTACTCGTTAAATCATTTTACGTACAGTCTCCTATATATACGTATATATTATATTTCCCAGGAGGCAGAATTCTCCACGCTCCCGTTATGCTACATTCTATAATTACACGCCTATGGGTTAACCATCTACCCATCTCTATCGGTCTACCCGCTCTTCTATTATCCCTGTTCTACCCCTTTGCACACCTATATTTACCTGGCACCCGTCTTAAAAATATTTTAATTTTCAAAACGCTACAAAAAACTGCTAGCACCCGACTTTGAGTAAATTAAATTGCGAATGGGAGCTTAGTCAGAATCGTTTGTACTCGTTTATGCCGGTTTTAGTTTTTCCATTCTCCACAGAGTCTAGTTAATCTACAGCACTGTTACTCGTCACCTATTCAATTCGTAGTTCCGCGGATTTGAACTGTTATCCTTTCGCTCGTGTAACGAGTGATTAGCACATAGAAAGTGGACATAACCGTGAAAGGCTATTGATCG
Source organism: Trachelus stipa (assembly GCA_036026315.1). Taxonomy (NCBI): domain Eukaryota; kingdom Metazoa; phylum Arthropoda; class Insecta; order Hymenoptera; family Cephidae; genus Trachelus; species Trachelus stipa. Next base: position 217,562 of record JAYRCB010000704.1, read on the forward strand.
TCGAGAAAGACTGGAAAGTGTATCCTTTGTTACGTCATGTTATAATCATTTTTTTATGATCTTGTCAGACACTGGCGTAACCGTTTCTGTAGAATCTCAGAGTCATTGTCCGACATTGATTAGTGAGAATAAAGGTATACAAATTATGGAGTACGTAGAGATACGAATACATTGTATATACATACATGCCTTTCATATAATTTTATCAATAGGAAATCGTATAATACTAGGTAAATATTTTTTTCAGGCTCAAAAAGCGAACAATAAGCTCGTGGTAAATATTGACTTTATAATACAATCACTTGATTTTTTGATATCGATCGATGTCTGAGAAATAAATTCTATTCCATACAATTTTATTTATATTCTAAAAACTTGTACATAAATATTCGAAAAAAAGATTTGGAAGGATTTTTTTTCACGTTAGCCAACAACCTTCATGTTGGTTATTGTTAATTGTTAAAGTTTTTCACAAATCCAACCGATCAACTCCCGAGTCAGGATGAGCTTCTGAACGCTTTGAATCATCGACTCATTTCTCGAGGTTCACTTGCGAATTTAATAAAAAATTTTTTTAATGAATTACTCTGATACCCTCTATCGATATTTATTATGATTTTCTATATCCTTATATCATAGGTGTATGAAATTGTAATTGCGTATGTAGCTTCGAGAATTTTCCTTAAACCTCTACATATATATATATATATATTTATTCAGCAGGATCACTCCGAACCTTAAGTAAACGGAACCGCCTACCTTTCCCGCACGGTAACACGTATGCACTTTAGCGTATATTGACCTTTGCACTTTCCCAACTAAAGTCCAGCGTCACCTTTCATTTCGCGGCTTTTGACCTGCCAGCTGACAGTACTTTATCAGCCACTAGGAGTAGATGCATTCGCGCACGTGCATCCTTGGAACGTGGCGTCACCAGTTGATATCAGCATATCCGAGGTCCACGAGATATTTGCATTCTGGGTAAATTTCTCCGTAAAATACATATAAAAATGATCATTGAGAAACCCGATTGGTCCGACCAGTCCCAGCTGTAAGTACAATAAACTTAGTAATTTTTTTTATAGCGATGTTTTAACGCTAATCGACTTTAATTGCAAAATTACAAATTCATATACTGTATTGAATTTATTTGTGAAAACTGGACGTTGTGGTTTGTGACTGTGACCTCCGACCTGCAATAAGGTTTGACATTGTAACGTAGCATTCAATTACAATACCATTGAGCACATGTTAACGTTGATAGGCTACTGGAAGAGTAGCCACTGGATCAATACTTGTGCCAATTGGCTAGATGCACATGATTGAAAATTGTGGATTATCAGTAAGATTGAAATTTGAATAAAGTTATACTTTGGTTGATATACGGACGAATGAAATAGTAAAATAATTTATAAAAAATTTATAAAAACAAAATTATCCCTATACTACCGTTGAAACGAATTTAAATGAAAATTAATCGGTTTTTCTCCCTTTTTCAACGCACAAATAAAATATCCATAATTTACTCAGATAAGGTTTTGAAAAATTGATAAGAAATATTTATGATTATAATTAGAATATTTTTGAAAATTCGTGTAACAGTAACGAGCGCGCGAGCTTCCCGAAAAAGTATTGAATAAGGTTGGCCGAGTGTCTGCAATGCAGTTAGGGCTGAGTATCGACCTGTTACATACAGCAGTCATCAACCTGAAGGCAGGTGAATATACGCATTTAAATATATGCGGTTATACGTGTGTGTGTATGCATATATGTATATAGATATACGTAACGAGTAAAACGTATGAACGACGAAGGAGACGATGACGTAAAAATTGATCACTTAATTTCCAATTGGAACGTCAGATCTAAAATGGTCGTGACTGTTTCGTATGAACGTTAAAGATTTACAGTGGCCATTTATTGGCACTTGTTCGAAGATACGGGAAACGAGACGTTTTATTTCACGAAATTTCCCTCGAAGAAATTATCGATTTTTCATATGTCTTACAGTGACCTTCGTATCGATCGATTTCCTCAGGGGGGTTCGCATTTAGCGCAGTTAGTGGGGTGGTTGTCTGTAATCGATATCCAATTATGATAAATTTCGGGGGTGACTGGTTTGCCATCCTTTGTAATAGGCAGGAGTTTACAGGGTATGTAATACAGGTAGTAGCTATATTTTTTTTAAGTCCAATTAATTAAATATCCATGGGATGGGTTAACGTAATTTATTTTGGTAAAAATTTGATATTTTATTTATTTTTATGCTGACGCCAAGTAAGGCGATTTGCATCTTTATTTTTCGTGCATGATTTAGTAGGTTGGTATGCATTTCGCGTAAATTACTGTTGGTCCTCGTGTTTACGCGTGCGAGGGAATTGGGTCACGTGGAAGCTTTTTCTGGAGGTAAGGCTCTTTCTTATTACGTTGCATTTGAATTTGAGTGAGTTTTGAGAGTTTCGTGGGATTCTGCGTATGAAAAACTTATATGAATTCTAGGAAATTGCTGGATTACCAACGTTTATTCTCTGCCTCGCAAAATATCTCTCATTTAATTATACATATCCACTGGTACAAGTGAACGTGACAGGTTTAAACTTTTAATCCATAGACATTCATAGGGCGCATGTTATTATGGAATCGCTGTATTCGTTCTACCGTGATCATGTATAATTTTAATATTACACGTTTCACCGACGATGAAAGTCCTGCGATTATATATTTTTTTCTGATTTTTAATTACTTTTCTTACCTTTTACGTTATTTTTCATATCGTATTCAGTTCACATTTTATTATTACCTGATCCTGTTGCTTGTGTTTTACGTGAGTTAAGTAGCCACAGTAAAACACTGCGCAATTTCGAAATCTTTATCGAGAAACGTCGTAGAATCCAAGGTCTTCAGCCAAGGTGTGTCCTACGAAAGGTTATTAACTTACAATCCGGCGAGGTGCGCAAATGATAAGAAAGTACATGAAAGTAGAAAGTTTTCTACACCTGACGTTCCTAGATTGTCCTGCAAAGGTTGATTTTTCTGCGAAGGTAACGACCCGACATTTGTAGTCTGTATCCTTTGACAACTTTAGTTCCCCAAAGAGCTTTGTTAATTACTTCCATACCGAATAGTCGGTAAAGAAATTTCTGTCTCGTTTACAAGCTTCGAAAGTATCGGTCGGTATAATATCATCGGTTGGTATATTAAACTTTTACTCTACCTTTACCGACGGTGTAACGCGACTTGCCGGATTTCCCGTCATTTACTATACTGATACGAACATACGGCTGTAGGTCGACATGAGTAGTTGGCAAAATGGACGTTGAGTACAGTGGTCGATAATGACTCGATAACTACAGAATCTGTTTGCACAAAATTACTGAGCTTAATGGAAAATGATTTGCTTGTAAAATCCATCGACAATGATTACCTCCGTTCCGATTATAACTTCCTGGAATACGGTAGAGGATGATATTCCGTGACTTTGTTTGCACAATGGTATACTCAGCTGATCATGGTAAATTCAATGGAATGCAATTACTTACAAAATTCCCCGTTGGTTTATGTTTCAGGTAAGATCCTTCCGCTGCCATTATTACATTGACAATAATGCTGAATATGTGCTATTTGATTAAGGTAAGTTTTAGAGTAAAATTTTAGTGTCCATATAAGTCTGACCATATACATACTCCACCGTAGATAACGCGTTCAACCAAAAAAGTATATAGTACGTTTAGAGTTTTCCTGTACATATAAATTAACAAAAAGTGGATTGCATCGTAAACTATTGTTGCTGTAGATGTATAAACTCAAATTTGTAAACGAGTCTGCTGTGTTAAAACAAAAGAGAATGTTGATACGCTGTCGAAACGGTGCTTAAGTCTTTTTCAGATCCTAGCAGTTACGTGCTGACGGGAAACAAAGGGAAGAAAGGTACGACGTACATAATCCTAATCAAAAGAGACAACGTTCATCTTCATTGCCGGTAAATGTTCGTCAAAGTTTGATAAGAAAATATTTAGATGCTAAGTCAACGATGAAAGATATATATAACAACGGTGAAGAATAAAATGAAAAATTTGATAAAATAAATCATTTTAATATAAACGCTACGTGATAAACTGACAAAAGTCTTATCGATCAACGAGGACATTTTCCGATTAGCACAGCGACAGACCTCTTAATGACACGAGACAAATAATTAATTAAAATCAACAGAACTACAGGAAACTGTTACTGCCTCTCTAAACTTACATTACTTAAGACTTCAGTCAACGAAATTAATTGAGTTGAGAATCGACGAATCTACTTTCTGCACTAGCAAAGCACTATACCCAGTGACGTATAAATCAATCGATCTTCAATTGATTTCCTTGCACATTTAATTTATTAATTAATTACCACATTTACAAAGACTGACTCGTGAAACTGGCGTAATCTGGTAAATTTCACACAACGGACCTATTCAACCCGAAACTGATTTCATAAAATATTATTTTCAAAGTTATTAATACCCCACCACTATCGCATACAACAGACGAGATTCCCTCATAATTTGACACAACACGACGCCATTGGGAACAATGGCGCAACAATTTACTTCTCACAAAGAACTTCTACGTAGCGTGTAATGAACGTCGTGCGTCCCCATAATAAAGCAGGTATACACGTTATGCTTAATGAGCTTTCTAATTACCAAGTTTTTCACGCGTCATATTTCCACCGTTCGTTATTTCACCGTCAGGTTAAAAATTGCAGGTTAGCCGATGATCGGCGTCTAGGGTTTCTTGTTTCACAAGAAAATCACTAGCACGGACTGTCCTGACAATCGAGTTACAATATTAACGTAAGGGTTTGTCCCATTACCACTCTGCCGTCTATCCTTAATCTTGGCAGGGTGCAGCCTGATGGACAAAAGCGATGAAAAGGATCTTATAGACCGAAGCACGGGTGATTCTCAGGTTCTTCTGGGTAATACGAGCGCCGAACAGGATCAGCTTCTGTATAATGAACTGGAGGTAAAAGCGTCAGGGAACTCCATAATACGTTGGATGAGAATTACGAGCGAGCGATGAGAATGGATCAAGTCGTGGGAAGCTGCCAGAAACGATTATGACGTCGTCTTAGTAACGGTTGTCGTAATGCGATAGAAAAGCGTTGAAATTGATTTGTGACGTCAGATATAAAAAATTGGACTGGTGGGACGATTGGAATTTTTTTTTTAATTAAAATTTTTTAATTCATAAGGAATATGAATGATAAAAATTAAAAGTAACGGTGGATAGCTTCGCATTGATGACGTAGGGGGATTGGAACAGATAATAGCCTGTAATAATCCATGCGTCTAATCATCTAATGGCTTGTGGTACTCGGTATATAAGGGCGTATATACGGAACTATTTGTACGATAACTGGGTCGCTGTTATCGAGTTATTCCGAGATGCATTTTACGTTGAACTGCGAGAAAAGGGAAGTTATCGTTTCCTCCTGGGGAAAAAGGTATTATCTAGTATGGCAAGAAAGCTGCACACGTTTCGATAACCAGTGGTATACGAAGTTTTAATAGTGGTCTTTCGGGATCAGTTAAAAAGAATTTTTGTAATTATTTTTTAAAAATATTTTTTATAACGGTTATCAGTCGAATATCCGGGTTTGAATTTATTCTGGATTTACATTAGGCTACTTAATCACTGTCAATGATACTGTGTACATTGTATAGGGTGCATTTCTGTGTAAGCCTCTGTAGTAGCTAAAAAGTGAAAAACGAAAAATCGTTAAAAAGTTTCACCCTGTGCATTCGTCAAGAAATTACAAAGTTTGGAAAAGAGTTGAGATAGGCCTGACGTGAGGCCCAAAGAAATTCACAAGAAGCGTTATCATGACCTCGAGGGTCGGTTGCGTAGTAGAAGTTAGCAAAGTCGCACCCTGGGACGACGCCGGTTATTGATTGGCTGCCTGTTGCTTTTAACCCTGCTGTCGCTACCCTTACCCTGGCCTCTTTCAGCCGGCGTCTCCACGTTACTTCTGTCTGTCGACTGGTATCTTGCCAGTCGACTTTACCTGTGCCGGCAACCATTCCCAGTTTTAACCCATAAAGAAAAAGGGTTAACGGAACAACCCGTGAAATCCCACCCTCATACATATGTATACATCCAAGATCCACGTTCAATCGTCCGAGGGTATATATATCTTATCCACCCTTATTCTCGGTCTTCTGAATTCCTTTATCCGTCCCTCACGTTTCTTAACTACCCTTGGAAACACTGCTCCCTAATTTGTGGACGTTCCTCGAGTAGACTCTAAGCGGCTTTATCTGTCCTCGAGTAGCAGGTACAGCCTGAATTGAAATGGGATTTTAAAATGGGAAATTATACAGTTTACAGCCATTAGGTATTAATATATACAGTCGAGTACGAAAGTCTTTGAAATTTCTTAAAATCTCAAATAATTACTTTCACCCTTCGAAATATATAAATGCATCCACGGCCGTCCGTGTATTGGGTAGGCGTGTAGTTTAATGTACTGATACGAACGGGCGGGGTTAAAGGTCAACGTGTCTATGCTGCAATCGACCCTCCCACCCTTCCGTCCCCTCTACCTTTGTATTTTCGAAGCGTTCCATTCCCACGGAATTTCCTACCCTCCGAACGATTAGTCAAGAGAAACTCCCTTGGAAAAGGGATTCTTCGATTTTCTCTCTATCCGGGGCTCTGATTCAAACGTGCAGAACGCGTCCGCACGTCTATCGATGAGTCTGCGCTTGATATTCCTGGAAAGTCTCATGCGACTTGACGCGACTAAAGGGATGAAAAATGTCTTCCACTGCTAGTTCTGGCAACGCGTACAACCCCTGCTCCTCGTTAATTCTCGGTGACCTTCGCTCTGGAATTTTTTTCGAAATTCTTCGATCTTCGTGTGACAGCCACTCGTATAGGAATAGGACGATTGAAAAGGTCTTGCGTGATAAACCAAGGGTGAGTAGGGGGATTTAACGGTACTAATAGATACCCCCTGCGTTATGCGTCATAAATCTGACGTACAGGACTAATTGTCTATTATTTAATTAATGTCTCCAGATATTACGTCAGGTTCCAAATATCAAACCCTTCCGCATTCCGTAACCCCCACACTCGTTCTCGAAGGATGGAAAAGGAAGCCAAGCTTCTCGAACTGTTTTGAATATCCTTACAGAGTGCCTATCGACTCATCGACCTCTCGGAATGCCAGTTTAAATATCCCGCCTGAAAGCCATTATGGAGAGAGCTTTCTGGAATACAAATAAAATTAAATATTATATATATGTATCTATGTCTATATGTACACATGACATTAATACGGAGACTTTTTTTTATGATTGGTAATTCGATAATTCGCTGAAGCGAATAACTTTTATACTGGATAAATAATGCTTTAGTAGAATTCCACTCGAGCGAATATCGTCGCCTCCCTGTAGTGTGCGACCAGGGTTCGCACAATAATGGCCGCCACTGTATGTACTGTCACTAGTGAATTTCAGGCGAAGTTTCTTACCCGTGGATAAGATTCTGTCGTCTTCTCACCCCTTTCCTCTCCTCCCCCCCGTACTCCTCCACCACCCGCCCCCTTCCCATTGACGTTTCCAGCAAGATGCTCACTCGCCTCTCACGAACTGAGAGAAATGATGCGCGTCGGACGTGGAATATCAAGTTTCATCGTGGAAAGACGTTCATTCTCCATTTGCGACAACGTTCGCGTGATACATTGTCGTCTTCAGTCCCTCGAGACTGTGAATCCTGTATTTTATTACATCCATCACCGACAACAACCCACTAGCCATTTTCTATCCTGACTCAGTTTAACATGCGTAAGGTTTTTTTCTGGCGCCAACCCATCTCTCTTTTTTTCCCTTCCTTCCATCCCCCTACCATGACTCTCTCACGTGTATCTACTTGTTGCCCCAGCACACCGAGGTCATTCGTTTCAGAATATTTATTTGATAAATGAAGAAACTTCCGTGAATTGCGTGAGGGTAAACTGCGCTTACGCAATAAGTTTCACAAAACATTTAAAAGCAGTCTCGTGCGTCTATTCGTATAGGAAAATTGTTCTTTATTAACTGCCATGAAAAGTCTTGTATTCAAATACGCAATCCTCTGTTCCCTTCAAGCAGAAGCAAAACGAAAGAAACTTCTTTTCTCTACGCTCGAGATGTCCTCCTTTCTACACAGGAAAATGTATTCTCACTTGTGGGATCGTAACTCCTTATAGAGGCGTCACTCAGGCAACTTTTCGTACATGCGACGCCTTGCGGCTGTCGGTTGTACTAGGTACGGCGCGCTCTTCCCACTTGAAAGACTTACTGTGCCTTGTGATATCTGTATAGGTATATTGTGATATACCTAACCTAGTCCCCCGTTATACTTATCACGTATATTAACGCTTTGACGGATATTTCAGTGTCTGTCGCGATTAGCTGTGAATATGTTCAAGGTATTTTTTTTCCAACTGAATTTTATTCCGCGTTTTAGGTAATTCCAATGAGTGATTATTGTAACGTTTTGTTACGGCGATATTAAATTATTCATAGTGTAAATATATATCCTTATATATGCATTATCACGCGCCTCTAATATTGGATAATAAACTATTGACCTAGAAGTACATGGGCGTGGGGTAAAGCGAACTTTGGACGATTTTTTTCCTTTGTTTAGGTATACGGATAAGCGAAAGGGTCTTACTGAGAAATTGGCCTATGTTTGTTATCACGCTATAGAAAATCTCCTAGATTTATAATTTTCCTTGGTTGAGGTTGGCTGTCTGATGTGAACCAGGAAGGGTTCATTGTAGAGTCTTATTAAATTTCAGTCTTGATTAAAAGTTACCTGAATTATATAGGGCGGTAACCACGATTAGCGTAAGGATACGGATATCACGCTTATGTAACTCTGCTCGTCGGGACGCATAAGCTGCGATCATTTTCGCGATACGTGAATAGCGTGAAGTTGAGCAATGAGACGCGAGTTATAAATGTCCTACCAAGTGCGACGTGTTACCAGTAAATCCTCTCGAGTACCTGAGGGTAGATATAACAGCGAGAGGTAATGGAATAATAATTGGGTCATGCAAAAATATTAAATCAACAATAATTTAAGCAGATTTACAATTTAGGCTATCTCCTGAAGTATAAATTTGCCTTTTTTTTCACATCATGCAGAAATTCGAGTACAATTCGAACTCATGACGGTAGTGTTATCTAGGTATATATTTTTCTTCAATCCCTCCCGTCGATTTCTAATTCGTGATTTTTGCTCCTTACTCATATGAATATATCGCTGTGTTTGGGGCCAACTGAGGTTAACGTGCGATATTAACACAATGGCGAAAACCAACCGCGCACGCGTTCGCTGTATATCGACCCTGGCGGCATTCATCCCTCTTCGTCTTTTTGGGCATCCAAGTCAAAGAATATACAAACGATAATTTCGATCGAGTTTCAATTAATTCGAATTTTCTTAAACCTTAGGATAACTCTTTTTCTTTTTCCATTTATAATTTTTCACGTTCATTTTTCCAACCCAACAGTCCCGCTCTGTTGGTCGTATCTTTTAGTATTCGTTGTCGATATTTCCTCGTGAAAGAGAATTCCAGATTCATTGACTCCGTTGATTGCAAAGCTTTAATGACCCGACGTAACGAATACTCGGCAGATAAAAAAGAACAGGGAAAATCTCCAAATAAATGCAATCTCGCGTAAACTACTGCTCCCGACAAAAAAGAGTTCGCCGCTAACCCCACTAAGGTATGTCCGTGAAAAAAATAATGGAATTGCGTACGAAAAATTGAAATGATAAAAAAAGTGCTATGTATAAAAAATTGGATATAATATATTTTTTATAAAATTTTCTAAACGTTCGATCTATTGGGCAGTTTGTTAATTCGAGCCCCCTTAAAGTTTTGCAGTCTCGTCGAGATTTGATTTTGGCGATGACGATCAAAACTTCTTTAGGACGTGCCAAAAGCGCTATCTCACTTTCGTAAACTACGGTTGCTACTATTATCTCGTTCTCTCTCTCTCTCTCTCTCTCTCTCCTCTTCCAGAGCTACACCTAGTATTTTCAAATCGTCTGACGGCGATAGCGCGAACGATCTTCAAAGACGAATCGCTAAACTTATTGTTAGTAATAAAGTCCTACGGGCACGCCGATACGACACCTCCTACAGGAAGATTAATGTACTTCGTTAAAAAATTTTAGGCCCGTTATCAATTACTTACCGAATAATTTTTTCTGTTATCTCGAGCATGGATAGGCGTACAGAACGGAAAGATACAAAACGTTGGTAAAATTAGGAAAGTCGTCGGTGAAGCAGAAGGATGTTTCATCTCGAGTAAGAAAAGCATGATCCCTCAGGATACTTTTGTAAGGATTCAATGGGTATTCGAGGAGTTTGGCGAACATCTGATTGCACGATTGATCGACGAGATGGGTTTGGAATTCTGAAGACTCTTTTTCAGGGGGTCGAAGAGTGGATTTATCCTAACGTGGTAAAATTTGAAGGGAAGGAAAAAGTCTTGTGTGTGTAAGGGATGCTGGAAAGATTTAAGGGACGGTAGTACTGACATTAAGATAATGGCCAGCCTGGATCCGACCTGAAATTGATAGCTCGTACGTAATGAGAATCTTGGTGTCTTCTCAAGGATTGAGTATCTTTTGATACTGGTATATGGGATTTGTCAGTGCGCATGCGCATAACCGTAACAGTAAATTTTTATTATTTCCCATGTTATTTGCATAGATGTACATTGTTGGGAAAGATTTTGTATATGCATCTCAACCAGGGGACTCAGTCTTGATGCACTTTCCAGTACTGTGCAACGATGCAGAAAACGTTGAAAATTCTTGAAGATCCTTTATGGTAAATTTTGTGAAAACATACTCGTAGTAATGTTACGAGGAGACTGATGGTACAGAATTTTATTGTATGCAGATGTTTGTCAGTCAATTCTTCCTTTATAAAATTTTATCCTTCTCCGTTTTCTTTCCTGGGCAATTTGTGCCTGGGTAATTTTTGACTTGTGGAATTTCGTCCTTTCGCCATTTTTATTTGCCTCAAATTTAGACAATCCGTAGAACATTTTTTTTATGTTCTTGAACCCAGTGATCCTTATGGTTATCCTCTAGCATGAAGTGTTGGTAGAATTTTTTTTATATGCGCGACTCCCTTTAGGATTGTTACTTTTTTTTACTAATGGTTAGAATTCGAGAGCACGTGGCATTCATCGTGCACGATTCTCTCTTAGCCTGCCGAGGTACGCAAAACGTCCTAAAAAGATCTTAAGGGAATTCCTATCCACGCATAAATTAATCGCTATTGCCGATACCTTCGTTTCCGGTCTGGCGGAACACGGAGAACGTCCTAGGAATAGTTTTCCGGAATTGGTTGGACCTTGAACAGAGTTCACGTGTAATATTTTTAGAGCGTCCATGACCAGTTTAATATTTTACCAAGTTCCACAGTTACCATTATCATTTTAATGATTTACAATCGAACTGGTGAATCTATTGCACAGCATCCCTTTATACCAGAAAGCTTCAGTTCTATTTTGAGATTTAATTCATTCAGGACTATAAGCACGTAGGCGATATCGTGCCAAGAAAAACAAAGGGGACAATTGTTAAAAAAAATGACAAGCACTCTAGTTTTAATGACCTTGAAATTTTTTTTGTAAATCACATAATATATTCTCAAGCATCCTTTCGTCTCTGCGATATGAAATTAGACGCTTCCATCAACATTTAACCTATGTAGATCAAGCGGTAAGCTTTTAACTGGTTAATGGCTAAACTATGTAAGTTCCCAACTGGCCGTAGGGTGTCTGGATAATATAAGATCGACCCGATATGTACACTTAGATAGTGATTATATGTTGCTCGTTACACCCTATATTGATCTTGATGATATCAGTCTCGATTTATGATAAGTTATTTTAGCAAAGCCCAAAGCCTTTCTAAGATCCTATTGTACGTTTTATCTGGCTTGATTATGGTTCGTTATACAATTACTTTTCTTCGGTCTTACTGCATTCTCAAAAATTATATATTTCAATATTATTTATTATTAATGAGTTTTTACAGTTCGATCCAGTTGCCAGTATTGACAGCTGGAATATTTGTTTTGACTTGTACGTCATACTTGTGGAAATTTATACAAACTTTTACCATTGACTTTTTAATTTTAAGTCTGTTGCAATATGGGGGCAGAAGTTTCGAGCCACTTTGGATATGTATTGACTGAAAGTTTTTGGTAAATGTCAGGTTGACGTTCTTACTTTATATACAAAAAAAGAAATTACGTAGGCAGGCAGTTTGATTTTAATTAAATATCTGATACTGCCTTTCTTTTATAAATATGAAATTCTTTCTTGTATTACGTTTATGGATGGTTGGTACATTGATAGTAGCTAATTCAGTCTCATCGTGACGTGTGCTGTGTGTTGATTTCGTGGACGTAAATAGGGTTGGCTTTGTTTGTGGGTTGAATGCATTGGATTAACAGGTTTATTAAATTTTTCTCTACAAGCAAAAAGCTTCGAAAATCTGTCTATTGTTGTTGAAAATCCAAGTGGGATTTTCGAGGAATTAAATTGTCGAAACGAAGAACGTTTTCAACGTTACGTATTCAGCAACGGCTCCTTTGTGCATTTCCATTGAAAATGGGAGTGGAACTAAAAGAAATAATGAAAATAGATTCTTGTCTACGTCGCTTTTACGATTTTTACTATGTACTATCGGAAAACAATGTGGCTACGTAAGCTATTTTCATTGTGCCAATTGAAAATGATGGTATTAGTTTTATTAACGTGATTTTCATTTTCCTACGTTGTATACGAGAACGTATACTTTTACGTGACCATTAGCAGCTGCTGTGCACTGATGTTTAATGAAAGAATAGAATTTTGACAGATTGGCGAACCACGTGTCATGAAATTTTACGTGGTCACTGAACTAATGTATTTTACGTTACATGTAGTTTTTTCGTTTTTTTTCTACCATTTTTCTACTTTTTATATTTTTTATTCTTTATTAAACTTTTAACATGAGAATTTTTGTTTACTACAACATACGAATTTATTCTATTGTTTGGCTTTTGTTTCATGGCTGATAACGCTCTCGGTACTCATTATTGGATTACTTATGAAAGTTGTTTAGACGAGTGGTGTCCTATTTTTGTACAATTTATGGATTTTCAGCAAGTTGGACTTATATGGTATCAAAGGAGAGATAACTGTCTACGACTACACTTATTACTTTGTACTGATAAGCTTTTACTATGACTTTTATAGGTATCTCGTAGAACTGGCGGGCAATTCAAATTTTTTTCTTATAAAGAAAATATAAATCTGATTACGACTTCATATGCGACGGTCAATTTACTAGGTTGTCGAATATTGGATTATTGGAAATTCCCAATAATTTAATTTGTTCACCACCCTATTGACGAAGGGATACGTGGACACTGTAACGTATCTTATCGTCGGTCCAGAAGTTTATTTTATCGTGAAAAAAGACCCTTAGGAAATAAGGACTCTCCCGGGAAAAAGATCGTCGCCTATAGACTTTTGGTTAGCGACTGGAGCTACTGTCATTTTTGGGACTAACGAAAAATCAAGTTTCTTATTGTGTAATAAGGAACATCGATGTTCCCTTCGATGGGACATGATTTTATCTTTTTTCTTTTTTTCTTATAACATTTTTTCTTACCAGCCCATCGCTCTTTATTCGCATGGCAGAATCTACGATATCAGAGTGTCGCTGTTACAACAATAGCTTTTATTACGATACGTTGAAAATCAATGACTCGAGAAAATCAAATGTCCCTGGGAAAGATATCTTTTCATCGTGGACCATAGAGATGCTGTGATTTCGTCGTAATCTAAATTTATTGAAAGGAGCACGTAAAGCTATTGGCAAACAAAATTATAATTTCTTACGAAAGATTTTAGGAAAAGTATATACATATATATCCTCATTGTACTACACGATGATCTTTGAATGATGCATGCAATTCAATGAGGTTTGCCAAACACGATATTTTATTACCCATCTCCAAGTTTTATCGTCTCTTGATATTCCGTAAATTCCCTGGCTAGACAGTCGTCTTATTTTAATGGTCGTACGAAAAGGTTTTACGGCCGGCAATTAGATTCAAGTTCCGGCTGGACTCTCAATGTGGCAGCAGGAAAAATACGTGAGGTATAGGAAAGTAATAAACTACAGTATATACTCTGTCGAGTTCCGACTGCTAGATGTCAACTGGATGGTTCTTGGTATAAATATATGGATCTTTTTTTGAATTAAAATTATTCTTTTTCTTTATTCAACTTCAACGTTATCACTCAAGTCATCGGAGAATAGAGTATCGTGATTTAGAAAAAAGACAGTATAAAGAAATGTAAATGATCATTATTTCCATTTAAGTCTAATAATGGATTCCCCTGTCCAATAGGATCTTGAGTCTGTGGTAATTAGTGGATTTATTCTGCTCAGGATGCTGCACCGCGTCAGGAATATCGTAATCGTATTATTTATGCACGTGGCGAGATAAACAAAAGCAATATTTTCACACTTTGCGAATACCAATATCTCAATTTCCACATCGTGTAAGAGTAACCAGAGGGTGAGTCAACCATAAAGTTCACAACCCCGTAATTTTGTATAAGAAAAGTATACGTACATACCACAAATTCCAATCGTGGGGGTTAGGAAATGACATTTTTTAAAATTCAACACCTATTGAGTCATTATAGCGAAATTCCCATTTTTTTGCATAAATACAATTTTTCAAGGGTACACCTTCCTGGTACTTCCCTAAGTTCATGACACGCGATATCCTATTTTCCCCTTTTTTTTAATGCCCCTCTCAAACTACAATTAAGGGTAGCACGCAAATCCACCCCTGTACTTAATAAGAAATACGCGCGGCATAACATGCCGGAAATGAGAAAATCGACTTCGACGTAATTTTCAGATTGGGGAAGTAACGGCCAGTTGAATCCGGTACATGGTTACCGGAAGTACCTAAATCAATGATTAAACTCATCCCAATGGATTTAACATCCATGAACATATTTACTACCTAATTCGTTATCCATTAACAGTCGCCCTCTTCTTTCTTCAGGGTCCATAACCTCACGGCGGAATTTCATCAGTCTGACTGAAGTCAACCCGAACGGAAATTCGTAGCCCATCCACTCTCCTATTAATATTACACGTAAATCAGTTTTTACTGAATTCAATCGTAATCCACTGATGTTCCCCAGCTCCAACTTGGCCTTTCATCGGTGCTTTTAAAAAGCCAATCTAAAAAAGGGCTCGTTTATCATTGACTCTTATATATCAGATTTTAATTACTCCCGTAACGCAAAGTGCTTTCAGGCCTCAAATTAGCCTGGCTTGGTTTAGTGTTTCTGCTGTGCGTGCGCACTTACGTAATGTATCTGCTGTTTCTACTATTGCATCGTTTCGCGGGAAATGTCCATTTCCGGTAGCGGTAATTGGTTTCACTGCAGTCGCTATCTGGGCTTTCATTGTTTCTCTGGTGAAATTGTAGTGATATCTAGATGCATACATAGATGTATGTATATAGGTGTGCATATTGGTTTTGAGGCGGTTACGTGTTTTATGTACAATTTACAGTCGCGCTATTGTTGAAAGTTTTTCTGTGACAAACGTACCTATGTACACATTATATAATGCATCAGAAATTGTTGACTTGGAAATACTTGCAAATTTTTTTTTTTATTTCAGTCTTACATTTATTTGCGCACAAAAACTTATAATATACTGCTATTCATATGTTTTCCTTAATTTTTTTTTCTTTTAGCAAATATTAATATTTTTTGCAACAGGGGCTAGCATGGCGTCTATGGTGGTTTCCATTTCGATTAATAGTTTGTTGTTGGGCTCTTCGCGTGTCAATGGCGATAAATTACTTACGGATGTCATTAGGCCCATTTTTAGAAAGGACGATACGTGTACGAATGACGTATGCACTGCGCAATAGTTACATTTGTACGTGCATGGAGACTGGAAGTGCAAATAAATTTTGTATTATTTTTCCGAAAAATTTTATACGCGTGTTTGTCGTCGTACAGTGAATGAATTTTTTTTAGATTACAAACATTCTAATTTACTGCGAATCCTAGTGTAAAAATGAAAAATGAAAATTTCAATATCAAGGTAAATTATGGGAAAGAATTTGTAAGCGGTTTTTATTATTTCGTGGATAGTACAAATAAGAGAAATTCTCTGGATATAGTGGTCAGCTGTTTATACCGACAGATTTACGTGCGATGACGTGAAAAATTCGAAATCGCATATTGAGAGCGGAAAAAAGTTTCAATAAAAAGATGGAAATTTTCTATTATTGAAATTTCGAAAATATCAATATTACAAGGAAACAATATAACATAAGGTACAGTCCCTCAGTGTTTTTTCTGATCTGTAGTCTAATTAGCTCGCACTGGATATATGCTGGGTGACGTAACGCACACGTGTCACAATCTACGATAATTTTAACGAAAATTCTTCCGAATTAAAATTTGTTCAGATTTACGAATGTCAATGTAACTATTAACTTCCTGGACACTTTTGTTATTAAAGATTCAACTGGCATAATTAATTACATAATGAGTTACAACGAAGCGAGAGTGAAAATGATTGCGTGTTTTATTTTGGCTCCACTCGACGCTGACTTAATTATAGGAATAGGTATAGTATAACGCAAGATACCTTGATTAAGAGACACTTAACTAATGTATAACCCCAGTACCGTATAATTTAATGGGCGATGAAAAAATGTGATATTTTATTGATCAGAAAAAAAAATGTATTAATGAATTTTTTTTCCCCCAAATTATTATACATGCAACTCTATGCGCTTAGAATGCATTTTTACGCGCATAGCTCACGATTAACCTTTAACTGATAAGCTGCCCCTGTCGTTACACACATACTTCGTACCATATTTATCATAGTCCAGTCCGACGATTCACCTCGACAGTTAAGAGTTAAGTAAGATTGACAGACTCGACTCACTCCACTTAGAAATTGCACAATTATCCAATTGCCGGACGATCTTTCCATCTCTGACGACAATTTACCAGAATTTCCATGCAAACGAAATTCGCAATTCCCAGCTGAAAATTTCGCACGAGAGGGACAGTCGCCAGTTGAAAATTTGCAAATAAAATTTATCACTACCCGACCCAACCTAACAGTTACGAGAATTTCATAAAACAGTAGACAGCGAAGACATCAAGCGGATCTCTTAGCATCAAATGGACCCATTGCGTCGCTACTGTGAGATTCAGCCTGAAGGTCGAAGTCAATCCGAGAGGTCATTTTGCCAGGGAATGATCTAAGAGTATTTCACTGATAAGGCATTATTTTATCAAAACCAACTTACGTCCACTGACTTTGCGTACTTAGCCGTCTGGTCAATTTGAACTCATTAATGGATGCTTTTATATCGTCGATCTCGTCACCTCGCGTAATCTGAGTAAATTGTATCGTCAATGGATCCACGAGGAAGAAGGAGTGGGAAAGGCGGCAGAGGGGTAAGGGGCGGGCGAGTCAAGCTACTTTTCAACTGGTAGCGTTTGATATTCAGGATCTGCTTCGACTAGTCTGTTTTATTATCGCCATATACTTTGACGATAGGTGGGGTAATAATCGATTTTAAGTAAAAATTTGGGCTTAAGTACTAGGGGTTGTTTTTCTTTGTTATACGAATATTTTATGTTTTCATTTGGAGCGTGTTACGTGACGTGTATATATCGTTACGGCAGCGACCGCGCATCGTGAATGTGACATGATACTCAGGTGGGGTTATCATTGGCTCGTTTATATCTGCCGTCCAGGGATAAATTTGGCACGGAGGGATGATATTTCTTCGGTGGGGTGAATACTCATTGAACCGTCTCGTAAACGGGAGTCAGGGTTGTCCTATGCTGTGGGTATATTGACATATTCTTGAACCTGCTAAGATAACTGCGGTTAGACCAAAATTCTTTATGGAGATAATATTTGACGTTAGGTTATCTCATCGGTAACAATATCTGTGAATATATATATATATATTTGATATTGAGTTAGTCCGATAACGTAGCGAGATAAGGGTAGAAATTGCTCGGATTAAATGTGGAAATGGGATACGGATATTGGATTTATTTAATTCATTAATATTAATCGTACCTATTATTTTTTTTATTAATCAGTGTAATTCATCACGTGAAATTTATTCGGGACGTGCTGGACTTGTGTCGCTAACTGATTTATCGCATTGGATTTGAACGAAGGGACGATAATAATTATCGTCTGTCGTATATGGAGGTAATTACTGTCAATGATTTTCTTTGTTACGTGCGTTATAAGTCGAAATGTCAGATAGAGGTAAGTTATTGGTTGTTTGGTTGACTTTCGTATTATTTCTTTATGTAAATAAATTGTCACTACGTATACATTTTTTAAAAATTTTTTCGAATATTTTGGTATAGGTATGATTTTTATATTGATTATGCGAATTTTTAATAATTTTTATGTAGTCATTTTGGTGGTAGTATCAATATTGATAGTTACTAGGTATGTTCTTATAGTTAATTGTATTTTTATGATTTTTGTTTATTCAGTTTTTATTTATAAAACTTTTTTCTAATTTAATATTGCGTATAATGTACGTGGGGGTGGAGCATTTACTCGAGGAATGTTTATATGGTTAAATTACTACCCTGCAGCGAGATAGTAAGAACGTGCATACCGGCTGGAAGCATCACTGCATGTTTTGTATTTTATTTTATTTTATTTCACATAGTGCTATACTTTAGTCGACAGAAGATAAAAGTCGTAGCAATTGTCAAACCCGTGTATCGTGCCAGATCGAGTAATTTCCTTTGGAATACGAAACAACGCACTCAGAAAGCGTCGTGAACCACTCTAGTTAAAAAGAATATTCTCTTTTTTCACTTCCCGTTAGAAAATTATAAGTGGGCAACGGCTGTGCAAAATTCATACCAGGATAATAAATAGAGTATAACCAACGATGGATATAGCTAAGACGAACTTGTACAGTTTTTTCACTTTCTTGGAATGTCTCTTATTTTTCCATTTGGAGAGACATGTTTTTCCCAGGAGAAAAAGCGTCAGTCGTACAAAGAGGATCAGGCAACGAGCGAATTTACATTATGCTAAAAATGAGTGAGATCGGAGAGAAAACAAAATGTTAAAATTTTAAATAAAGGTACGAGCGATAAGTAAAAGGAAACGAGATAAAGATAAAAAAATTATGAAAAAAAAATTAAATTTGAAATACGTTCACATTCTTAGCGTTATCCAATGGCAAATAGGAAAAAATGGAAAAATTGAAATAGCTTCAAGGGTTGTACTCGTACCGATGGTGCTACGAGGAAAGAGTGATGCAAGGGAGGGCGCGGATGACCTAATTTTTACCAGAGAGCCAAGCCGGCGAGAGCGCCCCTCGGAAAAGCCGCGGCTTTTCCGGATGCTACGTCACTGAGCACGAGCGTCGGTAGAATCGTTCCGTCAGTCGGGTCTCGACCGCCGTCAACGTCAATACGGCGGCGCACGAGCTTATCGTTGATGTTAACGTAAACGTAAACGGAAACTCTCGGCGAATGTAAACGCGTACTGCTATGACGTGTAAGTAGAGGAAGCGTGTGTCGTGTCAGCCTTGTGTTTAGTTTGTGCAACGACTACGTGAAGAGTCTAGAAGGTTTAGGGACGCCGAATGAGAGAGGACGCCCACAGGGAGTGCGGTAGTCGTGCAACACGGACTTAATGCTCTCTGGGCAACGACGACGAGTTGCGTTTTGCGTCTGTGCATTACGTTCACGTTGTCGCGCACGAAATGGATGTTTAGAGTTGTGACGTTGGCCTCGTCGACGTATCGCCGTGTCTACCTGACTGATAACGACTCAGACGCGTCCATGTCAACGATTGATAACAGGGGCTAACCTGTACGTCGCCTAGGATTTATTTCGAGTGTATCGTGACGGAAGGAGTGGAAGGACGAAAGCTGATTTTTCGTTCGGGATTTTTGGCAGGAATTTGCGTGCTAAGGAACGATGAGATTGTTGTAAGGTTAGGGAACGTGGAAGTTTTACATTTTTGAAAATTTAATATGACTTCAATCTTTATTCATCTTTGTAGGAAGATTTGTGTTGGTTTTTCTTGAACTTTTATGCATTATGAGAAGTCTTGATTTAGATCATTGTATCTTAAATCTGGATAAATGATTCGCGAGAATGTTTCTTTACTGTTCATTCGTCGTATTCATATGGTCGTATTATCGTACAGTCCTAGATGAAGATTTGTGACGAGTATTTTTTTCTTTTTCCATTTCATGTAAGAACGCACAAAACCGTCTCTTCGCACGCAAGCTCCCGTTAAGTGCTATGACTTAATCTTCAGTTACGCAAACGCCATGCGTGGATCTGACAAATAAATGTTATTATACCATCCACAGATAAAAAGGATGCATCGTATATAAGTGACGAGGTTTGGCAATACATAACCCAAGTATTAAATCGACAATAGGTAAATATAGTAACGTAGAAAAATTAATGCAAAGATTTATCAAGAAAATTTTTAACTAGTTAACACAATCAAAGTGCTCGTTAGTGATTGTATCAACTGAAAGAGATAATGTTCGTAATTAGTTCCAATTTTATCTATATGTAAAACTTTACCATATTTGCCATTGGGGAGGTAACTTTTTCTTTTATCTCGATTCACCATAAAGTTGTAAATATTCCAATTCGTTGCTCCGAGCTCTAGTACACACGGTCGTGCATTTTGGAAAACAGTGAAATTTTACGATTTTTTTTCGTAATTTTTCATATTTCATGATAAACAAATACCGTGAGCTTTATCTCGTAGCGGTAAATTTGAATGGCGATTAATGAAAAAAATCTGTCAGTCTCGTCTCATGAAAAATGAATTCATTATTTATCCACTGCGAGATAGAGTTTTCAAAAAAAATATCTTTTATTTCCAAAAAAAAATCCTGATTTTTCGCAGATCACCATTATCAGATAGATCCCTCCTGATTGTCTCCTAGCGACCATAAAAAGGACCGAAGGTTTAATTTACAGACGTAAAATATCAGCAGCTCGTGAGGATCGATGAAATCTGGGAAAGCGAGAGTTTCTAACGTTCCTTCTTATCTCTAACGATCTAAACACGTGTAAGAGCATATATAATTTATTTCATTTGAAATTTTCATTAGTCGTGGATTCCTTTTGAAATTTTATATGAAAGCGACTGTCATCTCAAGCAGTGAGCGAATGCAAAACGAAAGTAATTACTGGCTGGGACAGAGGGATTGGGAGAGTGAAAAAAAAAGCTTAGGGGTTAGGCGAAGATGATGCTGGGAAAGTAGAGTTGAGATTTACGGGTATAGAGACAGCTGTTGTAGGATACTACAGGACCAAAGTACAGAGAATAAATCATTATGGACTAATGAATTTAAGAGACCTGCCCGCAGGCACTTTCTTCACGTCGTACCTTTTATACTTTACTTTACAAAGAATTATTTTACTTTGTCGAAAACTGTTGGTACGAATTTCGAGCTCGATTAGTCCAATCCCATGTTATTTTTATCTTCCTAATGAAGTTTTTATCGAAACTTCTTTATCTATTTGTTATTCCATATAATGTGTTGTGTATATATACATATATATATAACTGTATATACATAACACTGTGAAGCGCTTTGATTCATTACCGGTCCTTATAAATGGAGCCTCCCTTTCAGAATCAATGGTCATTTCTTGTTAGGTGTACTTATTCAACGGCAGGATAATACATGCATTAGTTTTTTTCAAAGATTTATATATATATATATATATGGTATATTGATACCTGTATGCTTACTCACAAAAGTGCTATAGTTGAAATTGATTCGTGAAATTACAGAATTTATAGGTATTTACGATAGAAATTAAATGAGAATGTGTTAAAAATATTTGAAAAGATATCAACTATAAATTTACATTTCACCCAATTTTCAATATCACCCAATATTTTTTTCAAATATTTTTACATCGCGGTTGCGCATAAACGAAAAAGTTGCAAAGATACACGTAGACGCAGGAATGTGTCAATATAAAAAAAGATGAATTACAAAACTCTGGAAGAGCTTTAAACGAGTTGGCAAAATGTCGCGGAGCTTCGATTTAAAGTACACTTGAAAATAACCCCTGTTACGTACCTGTTTTTCATTTTCTGCCTTACCAGTTACCTTCTGCATTGATCGGATTCCGTATCGATTGACGACGACGCTGTTGTCAATGTTTTATGATTAATTTACACATACCTTCAGAGTCTCTTTAGCTTGTCCACTCATTCCTCTTATACACTCGTAACCATATCACTGTCTTAAACGTACAGATAGCCACGTTTCAGTATCTGACGTAACCCTCTGATCTGGCATCCTCCTTATTAATTTCCAGCTGTTCAAAGCTGCGCGTCTCTATGGTGGCGACTAAAAAGCGGGCTGGAACCGAAGAGCTAATTTTTGGCAAACAATTGAGTTTTCCGTACTGGTTGTACCAATTTCAAATGGGCAGATCTGTATCGTATTTCTTGAATTGATTCGCAAGCCGATCCTTCGTAACTTAGTCGGGTATAGGGAAACCATAGAAGGTTCATGATAACGTTTCAATGTTTATCTCGCTGCTAGTCCCTTTTGCCCTGCCGTGTTACTTCACGGAGAATTCCATGGCTGCCGCATTGAGGGGTAATGAAATTTCCCAATTGGGAATAGTTTGTTTAGTCGAATAATTTGACCGAACTGACGTTAGCGAACGAGTAAGAGAGAGACGGATGGACTGTGTAAATTCTAAATAGGACAGGAGGTCCTTTGTACGTAAATGGATATCAGCCTTAAGAAAGTCGTTGGTGAGATTAACTAGTTGCTTGATGTTGTAGTGAAAAGTACGAGGTAGCCTAATTATCTATTTATCCGACACCAGAGAATGTGTAATTGGATCTCTGAGAAATCAGTCAGTCTAGTCTACTTAGGACAAACTGAACAACTTTAGCGCAGCTTCCAGCACTGCAAGCAGTTAGTTACCCTCGTTGGTTAGTTGACACATAGGTTTATTCAGGGTCAGTTAAGATTTCTCGTTTAAATTTTCAAAGGGGATAGAAACATCCGATTCGAGTCTTTTGGAATGACTGGAGGTTTATTAAAAACTGAAAATTCACTTTTTCATCGGATTACGTGTATATGAATTTTTTATATCTTGGGGATAGTTTAATGAATATCTCAAATAAAGCACTTCTGGCTCTTCTAATCTAATCCATACCGCGATGAGTGACTGACGTCGGTGTCGACCTTGCAATTTGCAGCCAATCTACGCTTCTAATGGATAATAAAGACCACGTGAAATTGCCTCAAAATTAAAAAATTCCAACCGCATCCCCTGCTTTCGCTGTGCCGATTATCGCGGTTATTAAGCTCGTCTTTTCTGGAATGAGATAAAAGGGGGAAAAAAAACTAACTAATGGTTGGACTTGCTCAGATTGTACGCAGGTATCGTATTTTATTTCTCCTTCGCAAATCCAGGTTACTTCACCTTAATCAATTTGAATTTATATTAAAAAGAAAAGCAAATTATAGCCATTTACTTTTGAAATGGGTTTTAAACGCTTAAGCGTGACTCAGATATATCTTCCACGGGAATATCTTTGCCGATAGTGGACGCCACACCCGAAAATCTCGCAGCAAAGCTCACCCTCGCCCAAAAGAGCTCAATTCGTGAGATTAACCTTCGTGATTAATTACAATTACCTCCATAAGTTTTAAGGGTGCTCGCGCGTATTTACTGTTCATCCCTTGGGAGACCGACTCTGTTTAACGTAGAGATTCGGGTCAAATGACCGAATTAATTATATTTTTTTGAAATATTAAAATTGCACCCCATTGCGTTGATCAGCGTTGCGGTAATGACGTCACGCCTTATCAGACCTCCTTCGTCTTGATCCAGTTCACCCCTACGCCAATGGGAATAGCTATATACTTTCCAGTAGGATTCTTTTTACTAGCTTGTTAGGATGAGCTTCCTCAACCGGCTGGCTAGCTATACACTTCAATCCTCTTCACGAGAACCCATGGATTATTGATTTCTAACCCCTATAATTTTTTTGTTAAGTGCACATTTCAAGGATCCATTTTGACGCATTTACCTCAAAATATTTTCATGGGAAAGAAAAAATATTCAAAAGGATCCCCGAAAATTCGTGTCCGTCTCAAACGGCGAAAGTGACGTCCTGAATTCATCTACTTTACCATTTTTTCGTTTCATCCACTAAATGCATGAAGCTAAAGCGCGAAGTAAATTAAATTCACACCCGAGTCCAGGGTCCCAGTAAAAAAATTTTCACCGTAAATTCAGGACCTTGTCCAGGTTATTCCTACTGGGCCTTAGTTTTTAAATTTTTTACAAGATCGTTGATGCATTGCGTCGTGCAGAAGGTGTTTCCTGGTTGCGGGCGTTAAACTTAATTACCCGAGAATTTGCAGATTCTCTTTTAAATCCGGATTAAGAAAGTTGAAAACTTTTAATAAAATTCCGCGTGGAGCGTCCATGGTTAGCTCGAAATTTATACCTGATTATATTTTTGCCTCTTTCTTTCTCAAAGAGACGTCGTGAAACGGCTAAATGAATTTTTCTCGTGACGTTTTAACGATACTAACGAGAAGCTCTGCTGACACAACAGAATCTGTTTATACGGGCTTGCGTAAGCTAACGCGAATTTATGACGGCTGCTACAGACGAACGTATACACTTGAGTGTCCGCGTGACTTTTGACACGTATATATATACATAATGTTAAGGAAAAATTTCTCGCATCCCCCAGTGGCAAAAATGCCAACTAAAATTGTTACTTCGGATATCATCGTTAGCGACCGTAAATACGATACTCGTGCATCGAAAAGACTCTTAAGAGATTAATTATAAACGATCGACAATCAACATTGTGTTCCATGTACTTGGCGTCCAGTCAAGGTTGTCAAACGTCACGACGTTAATTTAATATGGTATAATACCGTGGACGTATAATTTTCGAGGAACAAATAATTTAACTGAAATCCATTGCGTGTCGACGAGCGTGTCCATCGTTCACTGTATAAATATTGGATGAGATTAATTTGCCGATTTTATAAGCGATTTTCGTTTGGACGAAATTTTCGTTTCGTCGCGGATCAATGGGAAATTGTTATGAATTTATGTTGGTTCGCAATGTACTCGGGGCAGATGTTCAATTGGGAGAGATGCTGCGGATCGGATAGAAGTACCTATTTATTTATCGTGCGTTCGCGGCCTGGAGCTTTGGGTTACGTAAAGTAGTCGCGAGGACGATTCGAAAGAGCCGAAAGTTACGTTGGTCGTGTAGGAAAGTAAGGGAGGATTTCGACTGAGCGAACCTGCCGAGTTGTACTGCTGAAAGTGGGGCTGTGCAACTTTGAACAATTTGCGCGAGGTAATACTGACTAACGGGAGTTGTTTTGTAACGTCAGGAACAACGTAGGGTAGAGGGATGTTGGAATAAAAATTGAAATAAGAATTTTGGGGTAGGATGGGATTTGCTTGTGTTTCTTGAAAAAAATAAAAATATGTAATTTAACTTTTTTTTTAGATTTGACAAATCGTGCTTGCAGACTGTAACATTTTCTTGTGACGAACGTACGTAGACATTGCGCGCGGAGAGTTCAAGGGAGAAAAGGGAGAATCGTGGAATTCCCATAACTTGATAGTTTAACGTGTACCTTATGTGTTTTCTGTGTTGGGATGAAAATTGTACTGTGGTGAATAAAGCGATGCGCCACGAACGATATACAAAGTGTAATAAATACAGTTCGATATACGAATAAGTAAACTGAAGATATTCATGGGGATTTCTCTTGTCTCGAATAACAGTGGCAAGAAACGCTTTATGTGCCCATAAAGTATGAACGGATCGATTCGATGCGCAAACGGAAGGAATACGATTCGAGTGTTGATAATCTAAGAACGAATAACATTTTCGTAACGTCGTGCGTGTATCTCGTGACGTAGTTTTTAAAAGTGGAGATGCCGAAAGATCTTGGGAATCTCAGGATCGCGAAACGGCGATAATAGGCGATCATCGAGAGTACATGAAAAAGTTGTGTTATACCGTGAAAGGAAGTCGGTTGGATGTCCATGGGCGTCTCAAAAAATGAAGTATGAAAATTTTTTTTAATTTTGCTATGACGCAATAGTTTAACATCTTCAGGGCACTTTTCACGAACGTACTGTAAAATTTGTACGAAGGCCTGCGCTAGGAGGTAAGTGAAACGCAAGAAGAACGAAGGAAATGAGCATATAAATAAAGTCGGAGAAGCAAAAGTGTTCGCGAGTGTCTTAAAGCAGTGTGAGAGAGAGAGAGAGAGGGTCGGCGAGGCGTCTACCAGCGAAAAGAGAGGGGAGGTCGTGCGGATGCGGTGGCTTGGAATAGGGTGCGCGCGGGTGTAAAGTCCCAGCAATAAGAAAAGGTTAAAAGTAAGCTTTAGCAAGCTCTGAATGTTTTGACATTGAGTGGTGCTAGGGTGTCGACGTGGGGGGCGCGTGGTCTTGCTGCCTGCCGTGCGCCGCCGGCGGCGGCGCGGCTGGGGGTGGTGCAGGAGTCTCGGGGACCACCCCCGAGAGCAAGAAGGGATCCTTGCACAAGCACCAGCAGCAGGCCAGCCCCTTGAGGGGCGAGGAGGAAGAGCGCGCCCCACTCGGTGACCTTGACGAAGACCTGGATGACTTGGAGGACGACCCCAGGGAGCAGGAGCTCAAGGAAGAAGACTCTGCTAAGGAGGGTGGTACGCAGCACAGACTCAGTCCGCGACTTCACGACATCGAGGAAGAGGACGATGAGGAGTGTCGGCTTACTGGGGAGAGGTAAGATGATTTATTTTTGTTATTTTGGAAAAGTTTTTTTATTTACCTCTCCCATTTTTAAAAACTCCATCTTGCACTGCAGTGACTCGCGATAAGTAATGTCGATAAGACTTTTTTCCTACTTTTCTTAAACTCCAAATACCTTCATCAGCCGCTGAAGCTGCTGTAGCAAATTGAGTACATTTATATACGAGGCACGGTTCATCTGTAAAGACTGTGGACCCCCCTTTAGGTAAGCGGCGTTGCCTCTCCTATTGCGTATTTGTTGTCGAAATTGGAATGTCCAGAAGGAACCGTAAAACCATTTCTTTACGAGGATACTACAAGGCCCTCTCGACGACGTCTCGATAGTTTCCGATTTAATCGAACAGGCCGTGTGTGCGCGTGTGGAGTTCGGATGTTGGCGAAGGTAATTGAAAAGTAAATGGAGTTTGTAGAATTAGAGACGAGAACTAAAAATAACGTATAGCGTGCACTCGAAGCGAAGTTGATAATTTGGCGAGTGGTACAGGAGCTGTGAGGAAGAGTGGTGGTGGGGGAAGGGAGTTGTTTGCATTCGAGAGATGAAATTCTCTGACGAAGATGAGAGAATATCGGTAAGTCTTTACCCTCTCTGTTCTACGATCCTTCGTATCCCCAATCTATTTCCCGGATATTATGAAATTCGCTGCTGCAAGTGTATAGTCCGTTCGCTCTAACTGCGGCAAATACGAGGAACGACTCGAATTTGGTATAGCTTCGCACACGTGTTCCTATTACGGGAAGAGAACCGGGCGTGAAATATCTTAAGGCCCCACCCAGGTAGCCCCCCCCCCCCCCCCAAGTCCTCGCTCTCTCAGGAATGTGTTTAGGCTTAAGGAAAGCCGGAAGCTTTGTATGCTCGAGAAATTCAATCAACTACATTGGATTTCGAGAGTTCGTCCTAAACTCCTGCTGTTTACGTGCCGACGAATGGAATTCGGCCGTGTAAGACCCTTGTAACGTCCTACGCTTTATGGATCATTAGCTGGTTAGTCAATGGAAAATTGTAAGGTATCTGCTCGCTGTCTGTCGCTGTTTTTTTTTCCAATTGTTCTTAATACCGGTACGTTCTTAGCCGTTACTCGTACGTCGTGATAACATATTGCTGTATGTTTTATCTGCCAAGTATAGAACGCTCAATGTATAGTACTAACTGGGGGAAATAGCTTTGGTTCAATATTGCTTGTTTAAGCTTGATTGCGACGAACCTATATAGGTTATGCTGGTCCGTTGCTAATGATGAGCTCCACTGTAGGTTGCACGTTACAGACGTCTAGACTGTATAGGTCTGCATAGAGTTATGGAATACGTGGTATAGGGATATTTGGATGATATTCCTTGGTCAGACTGGTTACAGCCGCTGATAGGTGACTGACAGACTTTAAACGTATACACGAGATTATTTTTAGCGAAATTCCATACACGAGATTTGCTTTGTAGTGTACCGCGTTTACGGCCCGTGTATATTTACGGGGTACGGATCTGATTGGGTATTGTCAGGGGGTTATTGGATTTTGCATTATTTTTCCAAATTAATGGTATTTATTTTGTTTGCTTTTTCTATATCGTAATGCTGCTTTTATTATACGTTATTTCATTGACTGTACGTTTAAAAATAAAGGGAACGTTGAAATGCGAGTTTTTTCTTTTGTCTTTTCTTTTGCTGCTCGATATTTCAAAAGGATTCGTCGAGGATGACTCGTAAAAATTTTAGAACGTATCTTACGGCGACGAGATAAAATCTATGGAAGGTTGTAAGATTTGATGGAAATTTTTGTAGATTTTTGGTAGCTTTGTTTTTTCGGAAGAACGGTAGGTAAAATATTCTACATAAAACTGTACGAGGCATTATTTTCTTTCTCTACTTTTTTCAAAAAGTAAATTTTGAAAATCATTTTTAAAGTCTCGTTTAATCCGTTTCGCCGTAGCCATCATTGTTTTTATCAGTTACAATCGAGCCGCTCGGGTTTAATAGAAAATCCGGTGGCTGCTGTATCCTCATATAAGAGCATGGTCTCTATTTACTTTACGCCTATCGATCCAGTGATGCTCGCTCTATCGAGAATCTGATTTGGCAAAAAGTTATTGAACGATATTGAAAATCTCAGCAGATTTTTTTTCAGGATCTAACTAAAGTTTGTTAGAGCGAAGATATCGTAGCCCCGGAGGAGCAACGCTTGCGGATTGAAGAATAAATGCATTTTCACATCCCGCGAGATTTTACAGCCGTACGGATGACAGTCTGATCGAAATTGCGTTATTGTATCGTTAGATATCCGACTTCGGGGAAATAAGAAAAACAACGGGGTCTTCGTAAAGGGATCTTACAGTGGCTGGTAGGATACGAACAGATTGAAATCTCTATATGGGTGGACCCGGGCATAAAGATATATAAGCCAGATCTATCGAAGTACGGAGTAACCGAGGCTGATCGAAAAAAATTGAACTAAAATTCCTATATGAAAAAGAGCGTGTGACGCAGGTCGACGGGAAGAAAAACGAATGTTATTCTCACTGGCTTCGGCGTGTTTACGAAATATCGTCGCATTTCTCCGACTTTATTTAAATGTCCTAAAAGTTCGGGGAATACGTGAATAAAACATAGGAAAGGACTTTTGATCGTGAGAGCAGGTAATCTCTCGCCACCAATACACAATTTCGATGAGTTTCCGGGAAGCTCTTCTCCAGCGTCTGGATATTCAAATAGATTTTCCCCTTTCCGAAGACGAGCAGACTTTGCCGGGTAGATCATCAGGCTGGATTTTTTATTCGTAGTGAAAGAAATTTAAATAAAAAAAAAGGATACCAAGGTATAAGGGATGAAAAGAAAAATATTTCAAAAGGAAACGCGTATCGGGAGGGATTATTAACGTTCGTTCCCAGGAGTCGTGATATTATCGCGTGGATTTTCATTTTTACCTAAACTCCCCCTCGTAATGCCAGTATCAATTATCTGGCATTTCCTTGGGAATTCGATAAATCATCCCTACAACCCTCGACCCCTCTTCGTCCTTTTTCAACAAGTCAAATGAAAATTTTTCCCTTTCTGTTCAATCTTCCTCCTCCTCCTTTTCCTCTTCTGCTTCTTACAGCTATCTCCTCGCAGCCTCGTTTAGACATCCAAGGGGAAAGAAGATGTCTTCCGTGATTTACTATGAAATATTGCGTCACTGACTGCAGTATCTTTCGCGATATATATATCTTAATTCGGCAAAGACAGCGGAGGATTCTTGCGAAGTGAAAATGTATAGGAAGAATTTCGAGAAACGTCCTAATAGTGAGAGGGCGTTTTATTCCGAGTCTCTCAACGTTCAGATTTTGGTCGCACTAGTTTGCGATTTTTGAGTTTTTTTATCTTTGGTAGATGAAATCATGATTTTTATGGGGGGGGTAGAATTTGCTTTGTGCAAAGGCTGACTTGGAACATATTTGTTTGTCACGTTGTAGCTCGGTAGTCAATATCAGGATCGCATTATCTACGTATACGTGTAACAGGGTATAGCTCGACTTCCTGGTATCTGGGTCAGCCTCAAATTCTAACCTTGGATCGTGTCATTGAATTACTGTCGGTCCGATAAATGATAATAGCAGTAGCAACATCAAGAGCAATTCGTAGCAAAGAGGATAAGTAGGTTCTGCCTTCATAATATTAATTCAAGTTGTTCGCTCGTTGCGACACAACCTGTTGATGTTCTCTCTTATGGTCGAGTGGAAGAGGTTTCGAGGTTAGGTCGAGATCAGGAGTAGGATTCGCCGGAAGAAGAAATGAACGATAAGAAAGTTCTTTCGTTGTGGAGGCTGCGGTTTTAGCTTGTAACAGCTGTAACCCAAGTTTCGATGAATCGTGTGTTTGTGTGTGTGTGTATATATATATGTATAGGCCGTAGTAGGAGAAATCCACAATAGCTTCGATAGTTTTGCCATGTCCTGTACTTCGACAAAGTGTCGCGGTCGCCTTGATACCAGCGCTTTGCGGTTACGTGGAAACTCGAAATGCTACGATTTCAAGATACGGCGGTTACACGCGGCATTAACCACGCGCTCAGGAAACCTCGAGAAAGTAGGATTTTGGATGTTACACGTCTTATGTGAAAACTTAAGGGAAGGAAAAATATTCGTGACTTATCCGTACTTTGGTCAATTATCAATGCACGTACCAGTATTTTTGAATTTATCGACATTGAGGTGTCAGCGAGATGGACGTTTTTGTGATTTTTAGAAAGAATTTTTTGTTTTTTGAAAATTTTCCAAAAATCTTCTTATCTTACTCACTGGCTGTCTATACCGTCACACTGTCTCTGGTGTCGAAAATCTCTGTCGTAGTCACGGGTTGGTATATTCGCTCCATCTGTCACGCGAGATGTCAGCTGCAAGTACTTTCAGAATTCTATCAGTACGATTACGACAGGCATGGGGTGCATCGTAAGAGAATTTTCGTAACGGCTAAACGACCTCGCGAATCCGAATTTGAGTGTGGCCTGTGAGTGTGCATTAATGGGGTGAGATTGCGCGTCTCGTATGCCTGATATAAACTCACGCCTAATGCCCCGGTATATCCACGACCGCTGTTCGACATAGATCATATTTTTATGCCAGAAATATATCCGGCTATTAAAAGATTAACGTTGTCCTACACGTCTGTATTGCACGCCTGTACAAAAGTATTTATAAAGAAGGTATCATGCATAGGTTATATTTATTCTCCATTCGATTTCCCCATAAATTAGATTCTCAGGTTACCCTTGAAAATCTCTATCGATCAAAGTGATCGATACGTTATTTTGAAAAAAAATTCCATTTTTGCTCCATCGAAAATAATATATTATTATTACATTTCGTAAGCGTGATTCCCATGCCTAATAGCGTACCGTAATCTCGTAGCGTCGCGACGCCTTGTTTACCAACATCATTGTTATTGTTTTCGTCGTAAAAGTTATTTATAGCCAATACAGAGGGTAGTTAGCTAATATTAGGTATAGCATTTTTTTTATAAATATCCATTATATGCGTTATACGTTTCGATGGAATTTTCGTACAGATTAGATCGAATGGGAAACACTCGCAAATGTCTGCGAACTTTTTCGTCTCGTGTAAGGTCATTAGTACCAAGTTCATAAAGACGGTCGCCTTGTAAGTGGCACGCGCAGGTACTAGAAGAAACAATGGCGTAAGAGTGCTTCTAAGTTCGTTATCACAAGGCCATAACGTAGTCGGGCGTAACGAAAAGGCCGAGCGAGGTCGAAGTCGTGGAAGCGATTTTGGCTCTGCTCGATTTTCGGAGTCAAAGCAGGATTTGGCAACGTGCCAAAACTTTTGAGTCACTCATTAGCCATCACCGCGCTATCTCACGTGTTCTTGGAGCTTTTGCAATTGGCAAACGTTTAATCGCTCGTCACTGGGAATCTGCGATCAAAGAATTGCATGCAAACTCGATTACTTTTTCATAACGGGAAATGAATTTATTTTCGAAATTTCGTATAACATTTTTTTTGGAAATTACTTCGCAATCGATGTTGCTGAAAAGCATCGACGTAGTTGAACGTAAATTAATTGATTTCGATAACGTTCCCACGTTTCCATCAGACAACGCATTCAGAATAATTTAATGATTTTTTTTTCATGATATCGAAGAGGCTGTTTTATTGCACATATAATAGTGATTTTTGCACGGTTCTATTATTAGTCCTTCCTAGCTTCCATTCGAGGCGACTCTCACTGATCTAGATGTGCCCTTCGATCAATCACAGCTTTTACAGTTGGCATCACTGCAAGCCGATGCTGTAAAACGTCTATCGATAGTATTATTTTTTTATTTTTTTTACCTCGAAATTGCTTTTCGCATGTGTCAAAAAAAACAGCAGGATTCGGTAAACATGTGAGCTTTAACGATTTACAGTTAGCGTTGTGCCTTTTCCAGGCAGTATCAAAAGAAATCACCGACGCCAAGCAGTGGTGGAGGTGGCAGCAGGTCAGGTTGGAGAGCTCGAAGGAGCGTCACGACGGCTGGCGCTCCCGGACATCAACACCACGTGATTGCGACTGCAGCTGCAACTGCACAAGCCAGGATGCAGGCTGAGCAAGGAAGCATCGGCGAGCTGCGTGGATACCATAATCTACGTTCACGCAGGCACACACTTGCGAACGTTCGGTGAGTCTGCAGCTTGTCAGTTAATACGCTTATAGGTGAAGGGTTAAGCGCGTTTCGAGAAATCAAGATAAATCACGAATCTGTGCGAAAAGAAAGGATTCGAACGATCAATAGTCGTGAGGGAAGGAGTCGAGGAATCGAACTTTGACACGGTTCGATGGAAATTGATGATACTTTAGCAAATAATATATAGCATGGCAAATCATGACTGTTATATAAGTGGAGTATTATATGGTCAGACTGGTGCACTATATTTTGATATTTAATGTCCATTTTATTTATTTATAACAGTTAAAGTGACCAATTACAATTATATATAGTACGTAATCATGTAAATTGAACAATAAAAAGAAAGATTGATTTTTTTTAAGGTATTGGTACATATGTTATTGATACGTCATTATACATTATACTTGTTGTATGGATCTGGAGTTGGACAAAATTTGGTATATGTTTACTTGAAATTTACAGGGGAGCGTTTGTATCTGTGGTCAGCAGGGAATAATAGAATGGAACGAGCTGCGTGCAATCAGGTGCCATAAGAGTATTGATTTCGGTCATTGTGTCTGATGGATTACCAGAGGTCGAGACACGCCGCTCTCTAGTCGATCAATTGGATTGGCTTTTACCGGACAAGTATTTCCTTAGCTGGATTTATTCAAGTCGCAAGTGTCGTTGCCATAGTTATCGTATATTCCATCACGTATATTTACGCTTTTCGAGGTGAATCAAGATCCGTGGATTTTTCAATGCAACCGCAGCTTGAATCCGGCCTTAATTTTTCGCTCTTCCTCGATTTCGTTGTAATCTCGAGATCGATGTCCTTTTTTTGTATTTTCGCGTTTGCTTTGACTCTTGGTATTTTTACGAGGCAACCGTGGTCCTTGGTCTCTGGTTTTCGTTTTCGCTTGACCCGTGATTCGTATTTATCTTGGACGTTTATCGAACAGTCGCAGCAAACTTCCTTTTTATTGAACGCGCGTTGCGGCTCCTTGGACATTTTTGCTTTCTCGTTCAGGAGGATGTTTTCCATTTCACTTTCCTCTTTGGTCGCTCGAGCGTCACATTCGCTACATAGAAACTTCGAAATCTTATTGGTCACACTGGGAATCATCTTTACGGAGACTGATGTCCTTTGCGCTATCGACTTCCCACAAGAGGAACAAAAAACTTGATCCTTACCGTTCGAGCTGCCGCGTGGAATAAATTTACAAGTAGGTGCGAAAATTGTTGCAGTTACTATAGCATTTTCACCCTTATTATGGGTTGGCGAATCCAGCGTCTCTGGATACAAGCCAGAAGACATACGAGCTTCGTCCTCTTCGGTCTCTCTGGTTTTTCGATTACGCATGCACGAGGAGTCCGTCTGGGTCGCGACGCTCGACGTCGTCACCGTTGACTGGTTCCTTAAGCTTCCGCGACAACGTAGTCTCCGTATACGAGCATCTGAACTAGCATCCTTTCGATCTCGGATCGTCGATTCGCCGAAAAATTGGCAAATTTTGGAAATTCGCGGTTTACGTTGCTGCACCGTCAGGTATATGTTGCGTGGCTTATCGGGACTCTGTTTTATCGATCGGGATGCCTCCTGAAACGGATCGATCGCTGTAATCTCTATTGTCAGGA
This sequence comes from Trachelus stipa, assembly GCA_036026315.1. Lineage (NCBI taxonomy): Eukaryota > Metazoa > Arthropoda > Insecta > Hymenoptera > Cephidae > Trachelus > Trachelus stipa. The sequence goes on from JAYRCB010000704.1 coordinate 252,322, forward strand.
AGGTCTGAGCTAAGTTGAAAGCTTTGTATAGTTTAATTGCGGAGCTTCCAACGGAAGCTTTAGCGTTGTCTAGGGATGTAAAAATATTTGCTTACCA